>JAWNPR010000069.1:0-18475 GCA_035047405.1 Drosophila stalkeri | reverse complement strand
AGCTTCTCTTAAGTTAGTCTGTTCTCTATGTCATTCTCATTCGCTGTTAGTGCACTCATGCAAATAAGAAAGCATAACACATACATATGTAATTTTCGGTTTCTTTTACTTGCTTGTACTTCTAACTTCGATTCTTTAAATTCTCTTGGCTGTACAAAAATTGTCTGCAAGCGAGCAACACCTATCTAATCGTTTTCGCCTATCAGTTTTAACGCCTAAACGGACACCACGGACTCGGCATTAAATTAATAAATAATAAGCTAAATTAAAACGTATTGGCTTTTATTTTTGCTTTCGTAAATGATTGGAGCCAGAGTTGCTGAAAAGGCTCAGCAGCTTCCAACATTTTGGTGACCCCGACGTGATTCTATACACTTTGTGATGTCCGTTTGATGCGCTAAAATCAATAATCTATTTCGTCGTCACTCAACAGTGAAATTTATAAACATTTGTGCAAAATAGTGCATTCAAATTAACAATCAATTTCATCGTAACACAACAGTGTAAAACATTAGCATTTGTGCACAAATCATTTTGTTCAAAGTGCATACCGCAGTGTATGAAATTGTGCGTGCATTATCTTGAGCTTTCTCATTCTCTTTTAATCGTTTGCTTCGTTCGTTGCGGTTGGCGCCTTCTCTGCAGCATCTGCTTAGAAAGCTCGCGTAACCGAAAAGGGCTGTGTCACTCGTAGAAGACACACATACATACATACATAGGCAAAGCTCAGATAATCTTGCATGCATCTTTTGCATTCCTTCTTTCGTCGTTTGCTCGTCGTGTTTGGCGCCTTTTGTGCAGTGTCTGCATAGAAGGCCCGCTAATCCGAAAATAGCTGTGTAGATCACACACCTACAAACATACACACACAGTGAACTTGCATACAAAAGGTGCTAAATCAGAAGTGCATTAGTGAGTCTATTAGCTTGTGCATTAACCTTGTAAATGAAAGTGTTTTTTTTTCTGAACTGAGCATAACTTAAATTAATTTGTAGACTTATTAAAATGAATAACTCAGAATCTAATGCTGATCAAGTGCCTGCATCTCAGGTCACTTATTTAAGGCTTAAAACGAAAGCTCTTTTCGATAGACTTGAAAGGTTATATGCCGAATTGGACGTGGATAAACTAAGTCATATGGATTCGTGTGAGATACGTGTGCTTTTGGACTCGATCAACAAGTTAGAGTCAAATTTTGAAGCGGTTCACACTAGCTTAGAGGAATCGGATTTTGAATCCATATCTAGTGATTTACCTGCGAAATTTGAATCAACTCTTCTAAAGTTTAAGGCCTTGCTTCAGCGTGAGCTGGGAAGTCGGTCGAATCCACAGCTCTCTTCAACGCTCAATACAAGTTTTACAAATGCTCATCCAATGCTCGTTATGGCTAATCGATCGCGTTTGCCGCAGTTGGAGCTGCCAAAATTTAGTGGAATCTACACTGATTGGGAAAACTTTTACTCTATGTTCAAAACGATCATAGATACTGATCCTGATCTGAATCCTGTTGAGAAGTTCCAGCATCTTAGATCCTGCTTAAGTGGTTCTGCTTTGGATTCCATCAGCTCATTGGAAATCAACAAGGCTAACTATATCGTCGCTCTGGATATTCTTCAACGTCGTTTTGATAACAAACGTTTTATCTTACAGGCACATATCAGAGCGATATTTGGGCTTGAGAAGGCTGATGCATCTGTGGGTAGGCTGAGGCAATTAACAGATAAAGTGACATCTCACATTCGTGCTATGGATTCTTTAGCATCGAGGGAAGAAGTTGCTGATATTATCATCGTGCAAACAGTGTTGCAGAAATAGGATAAGTCCACTCAGGTCAAATGGGAGGAAAGCTCATCTGCTAATGAGTTACCATCGTGGGTTAAATTGTCAACTTTCTTGCAAGGACGATGTCGAATGCTTGAAAATGTGGATCAAGTTTTGCAGGATGGTCAGGTTGGCAAGTCAGGGAAGATCGTGAGTACACATTTAAGAAAATCATTTGTTGCTTCCAAGATTCCTAATTGTTGAGTCTTTTGCGAAGACACAAGTCACATGATATTTCAATGTAAGCGCTTTGAGCAATTGTCGCCAATTGCAAGACATAAAGAGGCCAAGAGACTCGCACTTTGCCTCAATTGTCTGAGAAAAGGGCATATATTAAAGGATTGTAAATCTAGCTCCTGTCGTACTTGCCAATCGAAGCACCATACTTTATTGCATTACAGTCAGTCTTCGATAGCCCCATCCAACGTTGCGTGGAAACCTGATCAACAAGCACATGCAATACATCTCACTGCCATGGTTGCAATGTCCCCTTCTCTGCCTCAAGCCCACATATCACCTAATTCCTCTGATGTTGTGCTTCTAGCCACTGCTATAATCCTTGTCAAGAACCGAGCTGGAACATTCGTTCCGTGTCGTGTACTCTTGGACTCAGGATCTCAGCTTCACTTCGTCACCAGTCGCTTCGCAAATCAGCTTCAGCTTCGAAAAAGCAAATCGCTCACTGCAGTTTCTGGCATTGGAGATTCCAACTTTTCAACTGAAGGATACTCAGTCGATCTCGTTTTGAAATCGCGTATTTCAGATTATTCCACTACCATCACTGCAATCTTCCCAGATGATTACTGACAATCAGACTGGGATGTCAATGTCTACTAGCAGTTGGAATATACCCTCAAACATATAGCTAGCTGATCCCTTATTCCATAAATCACAAAGGATTGATCTTCTCATTGGAGCTGGTCTCTTCTTCGAGCTGTTGTGTGTTGGCCAAATTCTGTTGGCACCTGGATTACCAATTTTGCAGAAAACTCAACTCGGCTGGATCATGTTAGGTGGCGGGCAATCGGCCCCCAAACTCTCATCGTTCATCGCAACCCAAAGAGCCTCGGATGGCACAAATCACAGCACTCGGCTTGATGATTTGGTGCGTCAATTTTGGGAAGTGGAGCACGTCTTCGAGCCTATCGCCAAGGTAACAAAGGAAGAGCTCCATTGTCAGCAGCATTTCATCGCAAACCGTCGACGATTGTCTTCAGGGGAATATTCAGTTTGTTTGCCAAAAAAGATATGCGTCGAATCTTTGGGCGACTCCTATTTGCAGGCCAAGCGTCGACTCATAAACTTAAAACGTAAATTCGCTCGAAATCAAACTCTCAAGGAGAAATATTCAGCATTCATAAAGGAATATATTGATCTCAATATATGACATATGTCACTGGTGCCCAGCGCAGAGTTCAATAAATGCAAATATTTCTTACCTCATCATTGCGTATACAAAGAAGAGAGTTCGACAACAAAGCTGAGAGTTGTCTTTGATGGCTCAGCAGTTACCACCTCTGGGCTCTCATTTAACGATTTGTTGATGTCAGTGCCGACAATTCAAGCTACATTGTTTCACACGCTCGTTCGTTTTCGCACATTTTCCATTGTACTTACAGGAGATATTGGTAAAAGTACAGGTGTGTGAAAGTCTCAGAGCCTGATTCTATGCTCCAGTGCATTTTGTGGAGAGACTCTGCAGACGATGATATTCAAGTTTTCAAATTGAATACCGTCACGTATGGGACCAAACCCGCTTCCTTTTTTGGCAATTCGTGCAATGCATCAACTAGCAATGGATGAGTCGTCGTCGTACCCATTAGGATCTAAAACTGTCTTGCGTGATTTCTACGTTGACGATTTGATTTCAGGAGGCAATTCAGTTGAAGAAGTTCGCGACATAATGCGGCAAACCACAAATCTTCTTGACCGAGGAAATTTCAAATTGAGAAAATGGTGCTCCAACTCAACTGATACACTTCGCGGAGTTCCAGAAACTGAGCAGGAGAGTTTCCTCAAACTCGACGACGGCAGCGATGTGACAAAAACCCTCGGTCTCATCTGGGAGCCTCGAAAGGACAACTTCGTGTTTACTTTCGAGCCTAAAATTAGCACTCGCAAACACACAAAACGCTCGGTTTTATCAACCATTGCGCGGTGTTACGATCCATTAGGTTTGATCGGAAAACTTTAACTAGGGCCAAAATCATCTTGCAACGCATGTGGAGAGACAAGCTGCAATGGGATGAAAGCTTACCGCAACCATTGGAAACGACTTGGAGCGAATTTTGTAAGGACTTTCATCAAGTGAGCCATGCAATATTTCCTCGTTATGTACTCCAACTTAAAGCAAGGGTCGAACTACATGCCTTCTGTGATGCTAGTCTTCAGGCCTATGGCTCTTGTGTTTATGGTCGCTCATTGAAGAATGCTGTTCAAGTTCAATTGATGTTCCAAAGCTAGTGTCGCTCCACTAAAGACTCTTACGGTGCCTAAGCTTGATTTATGCGCTGCATTTCTGCTTGCGAACTTGGTAAGCGAAATAAACAAAATGAACTTGTTCGAATGTGAAATGCATTGTTGGTCAGATTCGGCCGTGGTTTTGTCTTGGTTAAAGGAAGAGCCATCCAAATTCAACGTGTTTGTCGCTAACAAGATTTGTGCCATACAACAGCTCACGATCGGCATGGAGTGTCATTACGTGCCAACTGAGATGAATCCGGCGGATATGTTATCCAAAGGAGCACCGTTGGAGCTTTTGCACTCAAAATTATGGATGCATGGACCTTCCTTCTTGCTAAAGGAAAAATTTTATTGGCCAAGGCACTGCTTGTCTGAAGTATGCCTTCCTGAAGTGCGCCAAAGGGTTTTATTCTCAGCAGAGCATGTAGATATCAATAAAAATTTATTAGGAAAATAAAGTCAGATGAATTGTCATCAGGCGATCTTCGTCAAGGATCGTTCCTACTATGCCAGAATACCCTGCCCTACAGAATGGAAAGAATATACATTCGTCAAGCTCCATTCTTTCGCTCTCTCCGTTTATGGATGACTTTGGTTTACTTAGAGTTGGTGGTCATTTGCGACGCTCTACTCTGGGCTTCGATGCGCGCCACCCAATTATCTTGCCCAAAGAGCATCCCCTAACCTTCGCTATAATCTCGCATCTTCATCAGAAGCATCACCATGCAGGACCGCAGGCTTTGCTTGGAGTAATTCGACTGCAGTTTTGGAAATGTTTAATTTGCTGCATATCCCGGCCTCGTCTAGTCGAGCATATAATGGCCGACTTGCACGATGCACAGTGCTCACCGGCATTTACAGTCACTGGAGTGGACTATTGTGGTCCTTTTTAATACAAGCCTGAGGGACGGAACAAAGCCTCCGTAAAATGTTACATCTGCGTGTTCGTTTGCTTCGCAACCAAGGCTGTGTGGTTAGAGCTCGCAAAAGATCTTCTGACAGCTGCTTTTTTTGGGTGCCCTCAAGCGTTTCATTGGTGCGCGCGGCATTCCAAAATGTATTTGGTCTGACAATGACACTAACTTTGTGGGTGCACGGAACGAGTTGGCGGATCTGCGGCGTCAATTGTTGAGCAAGGAACATCGCATTGAAGTCCACAACTACTGCATCAACAACAGCTTCGATTGGAAGTTCATACCTCCTCGTTCGCCACATTTCGGTGGCCTATGGGAAGCAGCAGTGAAGACAGCTAAAAAACACTTATATCTCTCTATGGGATCGGCACGTCTTGGCTTCGACGAACTGCTCACATTGGTATACCAAATTCAGGCTATAATCAATTCTCGTCCTCTTGCTCCAATTTCAAAAAATCCCGATGATCTTGGAGTTCTCACTCCAGGACATTTCCTGATTGGTCGACCACTCATTGGTTTCCCCGAGCCAGACGTAACTGGGCTTGACCACAATCGCCTCGATCGCTGGCAACGCATGACTTACATACAGCAGTTGTTTTGGAAGCGCTGGAGTGATGAGTACCTAACCATTCTCCAACAGCGTGGAAAATGGCGCACCCCGCAGCCTTCTATCAAAGTCAACGATATCGTATGCGTAAAAGATGAAAACTCACTCACTCAATCACTGCTGGAGCTCATGGCGTCGTAAGAGTTGCTATTCTGCGTACGCCCACTGGAACTACACGTAGAGCTGTCAATAAGCTGTGCGTCCTTCCGGTTGATGATCCTGTTAAAAGACTTAGTCTTTCAACGAGGGGGAGGATGTTCGGCGCAGCAGCTAATAATTTCTCTTAAATAAGCTTCTCTTAAGTTAGTCTGTTCTCTATATCATTCTCATTCGCTGTTAGTGCACTCATGCAAATAAGAAAGCATAATACACATACATATGTAAGTTTCGGTCTCTTTTACTTGCTTGTACTTCTAACTTCGATTCTTTAAATTCTCTTCGCTGTACAAAAATTGTCTGCAAGCGAGCAACACCTATCTAATCGTTTTCGCCTATCAGTTTTGCCTAAACGGACACCACGGACTCGGCATTAAATTAATAAATAATAAGCTAAATTAAAACGTATTGGCTTTTATTTTTGCCGTCGTAAATGATTGGAGCCAGAGTTGCCGAAAAGGCTCAACAGCTTACAACAGATTCAAAACCTTATTAGCTCAAATTGGTTCTACCCATTAAAAAAAATAAAAAGGAACAAGCACCAAAATATTACCACTGAAAAAAATGCTAGTTAAATAAAATCCAATTAAAAGGACTGAAAATTTTATATGAAAAAAAAATTAAAACATTTAATACTTTCATAATTATCGAAAATTATTCTACTACTCGAGTAGTAACCTATAACCATTTAGAATTATTAGATTTAAATTTTGCAAATAGCAGTAAGGCCAGCCAGTTATAAAAAAAATCTTTATTTGATTCAAAACCTTATTAGCTAATTCTAATTCTAATTCTAATAATTAAAAGAAAAAAAAAAGAAACAAGCACCAAAATATTACCACTAAAAAAATGCTAGTTAAATAAAATCCAATTATAGGGACATTGAAAGTTTGAAATGAAACAAAAAGAACAATTTAATACTATAATAATTATCAAAAATGATTTAACAACTGCTGGTGCTAAGCTATAACCATTTTAGAATTATTAGGTCTTATATTTTTCAAATAGCAGTAAGGCCAGCCAGTTATAATAAATAAATCTTTATTTGATTCAAAACCTTACTAGTTCAAACTAATTCTATTAATTAAAAGAAAAAAAGAATCAAGCACCAAAATATTACCACTGAAAAAATGGTAGTGAAATAAAGTCCAATTAAAAGGACATTGAAAATTTGATATGAAAAAAAAAATTTAATATTAAGTTGAAAAGACATTGAAAATTTTAAATGAATAAACAAAAAAAAGAAAGCAGATTAAAAACTTTAATAATTATCGACAATAGGTTCTACTACCACTCGTCTAAGCTAAAACCATTGGAGAATTATTACGTCTTATATTTTTCAAATAGCAGTAAGGCCACCAGTTATAATAGAAAAATCTTTATTCGATTCAAAACCTCGTTACTCAAACTGGTTCTATCCTTTCAAAAAAAAAAAAAAAAAAACAAGCACCTAAATATTTTCACTGAAAATATGCTAGTTAATTAAAATCCAATTAAAAGTACATTGAAAATTTTATATGAAAAAAAAAACATTTAATACTTTAATAAGTATCGACAAATCATTGCTATTACTACTCGTGCTAAGCTATAACCGTTTGAGAATTATTACGTCTTATATTTTTCAAATAGCAGTATGGCCACCAGTTATAATAGAAAAATCTTTATTTTATTCAAAACCTCATCAGCACAAACTGGCTCTAATCATTAAAAAAAAAAAAAACAAGCACCAAAATATCACCAGCGAAAATATTTAGTTAAATAAAATCCGTTAAAAGGACATTGAAAATTTGATATGAAAAAAAAACATTTAATACTTTAATAATTACCGAGAAATTATTGCTTATAAGTAATAAGTATCGACAAATCATTGCTATTACTACTCGTGCTAAGCTATAACCATTTGAGAATTATTACGCCTTATATTTTGCAAAAAGCAGTAAGGCCAGCCAGTTACAATAAAAAATCTTTATTTTATTCAAAACCTCATCAGCACAAACTGGCTCTATTCATTTAAAAAAAAAAAAAAAAACAAGCACCTAAATATTTCCACTGAAAATATGCTAGTTAAATAAAATCCAATTACAAGGACATTGCAAATTTTATATGAAAAAAAATAGTTTAATACTTTAATAAGTATCGATAAATGATTGTTATTACTACTCGTGCTAAGCTATAGCCATTTGAGAATTATTTGGTCTCATATTTTGCCAATGGAAGAAAGAGCAGTAAGGCCAGCTAGTTACAATAAAATAATCTTTATTTGATTCAAAACCTTATTAGCTCAAACTAATTCTATTAATTAAAAGAAAAACAAACTAGCACCAAAATATTACCACTGAAAAAGTGCTAGTTAAATAAAATCCAACTAAAAATCCATTGAAAATTTGAAATGAAAAAAAATAAACATTTAATACTTTAATAATTACCGAGAAATTATTCTACTATTACTCGTGCGAAGCTACAACCATTTGTGAACTATTACGTCTTATGTTTTGCAATAGCAGTAAGGCCACCAGTTACAATAAAAAAATCTTTATTTGATTCATAACCTTATTAGCTCAAATGGTTGCTACTACCACTTGTGCTAAGCTACAACCCTTTGAGAATTATTAGGTATTATATTTTGCAAATAGCAGTAAGACCAGCCAGTTATAATAAATAAATCTTTATTTGATTCAAAACCTTATTAGCTAAAACTAATTCTATTAATTAAAAAAAAACAAGTAAGAAGGCTCTAGTCGAGACGGCTCGACTACGAGATACCCTGAACCCTGGCAAAAAAAATATTCTTCTTCTTACCGCACGTATATATTACGCGCCCTCAGCAAACCGCGCAGTTGCTGCCGACGGTTGGGGGTGGCATGGGCTGTACTTTGAACGCTTTTAACTCCATTTCTAGATGGACTATCCTAATGAAACTTTTAAAATATATTAATAGCATTCAAATTTGTCTGTTTGCCAAATCTCAAGTCTCTAGTAGTTGAAATAAGTTTTTTTCAAATTGGGGGCGAAGGGGGCGTGGCATCCAAAATCTGAAAATTACATAATCTGCGTATCCATAATATCTATCTAAATATATAAAATTGAAGTCTCTAGCTAAAACGGTGTAGAAGTTATGCTCGAAAAACCTAAAAAACGTAAACGAATTTTTTATCGATAATTAAGGAATGGGATGAGTTATCGAAAAAACAAAATAAACCTGTACTGTGTAACTAAATACGAGTATTCATGTAAAATTTCAGTTCTAGCTTTTGTAGTTTCCGAAATCTCGACGTTCATACGGACAGACGGACGGACGGACGGACGGACGGACAGACGGACAGGGCTATATCAACTTATTTTTTTGTGCTGATCAAGAATATATATACTTTATGGGGTCTGCGACGTCTCCTTCTGCCTGTTACATACATTTTCACAAAAACATTATACCCTGAATTCCCATTTTCAATGGGTTCAGGGTATAAAAACAAAAAAAAACAAGCACCTAAATATTTCCACTGAAAACATGCTAGTTAAATAAAATCCAATTACAAGGACATTGCAAATTTTATATGAAAAAAAAATCATTTAATACTTTAATAAGTATCGACAAATGATTGTTATTACTACTCGTGCTAAGCTATAGCCATTTGAGAATTATTACGTCTTATATTTTTCAAATAGCAGTACGGCCAGCCAGTTATAATAAAAAAATCTGTATTTGATTCAAAACCTTATTGGCTCTAATTGGTTCTATTAATTTAAAAAAAAGAAACAAGCACCAAAATATCACCAATGAAAATATGTTAGTTAAATATAATCCATTAAAAGGACATTTAAAATTTGATATGAAAAACAAACAAAAAAAAAACAACATTTAATACTTTAATAATTATCGAGAAATTATTGCTACTACTACTCGTGCTAAGCTATAACCATTTGAGAATTATTAGGTATTATATTTTGCAAATAGCAGTAAGGCCAGCCAGTTATAATAAATAAATCTTTATTTGATTCAAAACCTTACTAGTTCAAACTAATTCTATTAATTAAAAGAAAAAAAGAATCAAGCACCAATATATCACCAGTGAAAATATGTTTGTTAAATAAAATCCATTAAAAGGACACTGCAAATTTGATATGAAAAAAAAAAATTCAATACTTTAACAATTATCGAGAAATTATTGCTATTACTACTCGTGCTAAGCTATAACCATTTGAGAATTATTAGGTATTATAATTTGCAAATAGCAGTACGGCCAGCCAGTTATAATAATAAAATCTTCATTTGATTCAAAACCTTGTTAGCTCTAATTGGTTCTATTAATTAAAAAAAAAAAAAAGGAACAAACACCAAAATATCACCACTGAAAAAATGTTAGTTGAATCAAATCCATTAAAAGGACTTTGAAAATTTGATATGAAAAAAAATTTAATACTTTAATAAAAATCGACAAAATTTTGCTACAACTACTCGTGCTAAGCTATAACCATTTGAGAATTATTTGGTCTCATATTTTGCAAATGGAAGAAACAGCAGTAAGGACAGCTAGTTACAATAAAACATCTTTATTTGATTCAATACCTTATTAGCTAAAACTAATTCTATTAATTAAAAGAAAAAAAGGAACAAGCTCCAAAATATTAACACTGAAAACATGCTAGTAGAAAAATCCATTGAAAATTTGAAATGAAAAAAAAATACATATATATATATATTTAAAACTTTAATAATTATCGACAAATGGTTGCTACTATTACTCGTGCGAAGCTACAACCATTTGAGAATTATTACTTCTTATATTTTGCAAATAGCAGTAAGGCCAGCCAGTTACAATAAAAAAATTTTTATTTGATTCAAAACCTTTGTTGGAAGCTGCTGAGCCTTTTCAGCAACTCTGGCTCCAATCATTTACGAAGGAAAAAATAAAAGCCAATACGTTTTAATTTAGCTTATTATTTATTAATTTAATGCCGAGTCCGTGGTGTCCGTTTAGGCAAAACTGATAGGCGAAAAACGATTAGATAGGTGTTGCTCGCTTGCAGACAATTTTTGTACAGCGAAGAGAATTTAAAGAATCGAAATTAGAAGTACAAGCAAGTAAAAGAAACCGAAAATTACATATGTATGTGTTATGCTTTCTTATTTGCATGAGTGCATTAACAGCGAATGAGAATGACATAGAGAACAGACTAACTTAAGAGAAGCTTATTTAAGAGCAATTATTAGCTGCTGCGCCGAACATCCTCCCCCTCGTTAAAAGACCAAGTCTTTTAACAGGATCATCAACCGAAAGGACGCACAGCTTATTGACAGCTCTACGTGTAGTTCCAGTGGGCGTACGCAGAACAGCAACTCTCACGACGCCATCAGCTCCAGCAATGATCTCAACGACCCGGGCTAATGGCCATTTCAAAGGTGGCAAGTTTTCATCTTTCACGCATACGACATCGTTGACTTTGATAGAAGGCTGCGGGGTGCGCCATTTTCCACGCTGTTGGAGAATGGTTAGGTACTCATCACTCCAGCGCTTCCAAAACAACTGCTGTATGTAAGTCATGTGTTGCCAGCGATCGAGGCGATTGTTGTCAAGCCCAGTTACGTCTGGCTCGGGGAAACCAATGAGTGGTCGACCAATCAGGAAATGTCCTGGAGTGAGAACTCCAAGATCATCGGGATTTTCTGAAATTGGAACAAGAGGACGAGAATTGATTATAGCCTGAATTTGGCATACCAATGTGAGCAGTTCGTCAAAGCCAAGACGTGCCGATCCCATAGAGAGATATAAGTGTTTTTTAGCTGTCTTCACTGCTGCTTCCCATAGGCCACCGAAATGTGGCGAACGAGGAGGTATGAACTTCCAATCGAAGCTGTTGTTGATGCAGTAGTTGTGGACTTCAATGCGATGTTCCTTGCTCAACAATAGACGCCGCAGATCCGCCAACTCGTTCCGTGCACCCACAAAGTTAGTGGCATTGTCAGACCAAATACATTTTGGAATGCCGCGCGTACCAATGAAACGCTTGAGGGCACCCAAAAAAGCAGCTGTCGAAAGATCCTTTGCGAGCTCTAGCCATACAGCTTTGGTTGCGAAGCAAACGAACACGCAGATGTAACATTTTACGGAGGCTTTGTTCCGTCCCTCAGGCTTGTAGTAAAAAGGACCACAATAGTCCACTCCAGTGACTGTAAATGGCGGTGAGCACTGTGCACGATCCTTGGGCAAGTCGGCCATTATATGCTCGACTAGACGAGGCCGGGATCTGCAGCAAATTATACATTTCCGCAGTGCTCGGGCAACAGGTTTCATGCCGCCTATGGGCCAAAACTGCAGTCGAATTACTCCAAGCACAGCCTGCGGTCCTGCATGGTGATGCTTTTGATGGAGGTACGAGATTATAGCGAAGGTTAGGGGATGCTCTTTGGGCAAGATAATTGGGTGGCGCGCATCGAAGCCCAGCTCCAGCAATGATCTCAACGACCCGGGCTAATGGCCATTTCAAAGGTGGCAAGTTTTCATCTTTCACGCATACGACATCGTTGACTTTGATAGAAGGCTGCGGGGTGCGCCATTTTCCACGCTGTTGGAGAATGGTTAGGTACTCATCACTCCAGCGCTTCCAAAACAACTGCTGTATGTAAGTCATGCGTTGCCAGCGATCGAGGCGATTGTTGTCAAGCCCAGTTACGTCTGGCTCGGGGAAACCAATGAGTGGTCGACCAATCAGGAAATGTCCTGGAGTGAGAACTCCAAGATCATCGGGATTTTCTGAAATTGGAACAAGAGGACGAGAATTGATTATAGCCTGAATTTGGCATACCAATGTGAGCAGTTCGTCAAAGCCAAGACGTGCCGATCCCATAGAGAGATATAAGTGTTTTTTAGCTGTCTTCACTGCTGCTTCCCATAGGCCACCGAAATGTGGCGAACGAGGAGGTATGAACTTCCAATCGAAGCTGTTGTTGATGCAGTAGTTGTGGACTTCAATGCGATGTTCCTTGCTCAACAATAGACGCCGCAGATCCGCCAACTCGTTCCGTGCACCCACAAAGTTAGTGGCATTGTCAGACCAAATACATTTTGGAATGCCGCGCGTACCAATGAAACGCTTGAGGGCACCCAAAAAAGCAGCTGTCGAAAGATCCTTTGCGAGCTCTAGCCATACAGCTTTGGTTGCGAAGCAAACGAACACGCAGATGTAACATTTTACGGAGGCTTTGTTCCGTCCCTCAGGCTTGTAGTAAAAAGGACCACAATAGTCCACTCCAGTGACTGTAAATGGCGGTGAGCACTGTGCACGATCCTTGGGCAAGTCGGCCATTATATGCTCGACTAGACGAGGCCGGGATCTGCAGCAAATTATACATTTCCGCAGTGCTCGGGCAACAGGTTTCATGCCGCCTATGGGCCAAAACTGCAGTCGAATTACTCCAAGCAAAGCCTGCGGTCCTGCATGGTGATGCTTTTGATGGAGGTACGAGATTATAGCGAAGGTTAGGGGATGCTCTTTGGGCAAGATAATTGGGTGGCGCGCATCGAAGCCCAGAGTAGAGCGTCGCAAGCGACCAGCAACTCTAAGTAGACCAAAGTCATCCATAAACGGAGAGAGCGAGAGAATGGAGCTTGACGAATGTATATTCTTTCCATTCTGTAGAGCAGAGTATCCTGGCTGCAACTGAGTTCTTTGAACAAGACGACATAGTAAGAACGATCCTTGACGAAGATCGTCTGATGACAATTCATCTGACTTTATTTTCCTAATAAATTTGTGAATGTAGCCAAAAATGCGCTTCATAATTCCGAATGAATTTATGTGCTTGAATAACAGAGAGATATCTACATGCTCTGCTGAGAATAAAACCCTTTGGCGCACTTCAGGAAGGCATGCTTCAGACAAGCAGTGCCTGGGCCAGTCCATGCATCCATAATTTTGAGTGCAAAAGCTCCAACGGTGCTGCTCCTTTGGATAACATATCCGCCGGATTCATCTCAGTTGGCACGTAATGCCACTCCATGCCGATCGTGAGCTGTTGTATGACACTAATCTTGAAATCTAAGCTGAATTTGGATGGCTCTTCCTTTAACCAAGACAAAACCACGGCCGAATCTGACCAACAATGCAGTTCACATTCGAACAAGTTCATTTTATTTATTTCGCTTACCAAGTTTGCAAGCAGAAATGCAGCGCATAACTCAAGCTTAGGCATCGTAAGAGTCTTTAGTGGAGCGACCCTAGCTTTGGAACATCAATTGAACTTGAACAGCATTCTTCAATGAGCGACCATAAACACAAGAGCCATAGGCCTGAAGACTAGCATCACAGAAGGCATGTAGTTCCTTTGCTTTAAGTTGGAGTACATAACGAGGAAATATTGCATGGCTCACTTGATGAAAGTCCTTACAAAATTCGCTCCAAGTCGTCTCCAATGGTTGCGGTAAGCTTTCATCCCATTGCAGCTTGTCTCTCCACATGCGTTGCAAGATGATTTTGGCCCTAGTTAAAGTTTTCCGATCAAACCTAATGGATCGTAACACCGCGCAATGGTTGATAAAACCGAGCGTTTTGTGTGTTTGCGAGTGCTAATTTTAGGCTCGAAGGTCAACACGAAGTTGTCCTTTCGAGGCTCCCAGATGAGACCGAGGGTTTTTGTCACATCGCTGCCGTCGTCGAGTTTGAGGAAACTCTCCTGCTCAGTTTCTGGAACTCCGCGAAGTGTATCAGTTGAGTTGGAGCACCATTTTCTCAATTTGAAATTTCCTCGGTCAAGAAGATTTGTGGTTTGCCGCATTATGTCGCGAACTTCTTCAACTGAATTGCCTCCTGAAATCAAATCGTCAACGTAGAAATCACGCAAGACAGTTTTAGATCCTAATGGGTACGACGACGACTCATCCATTGCTAGTTGATGCATTGCACGAATTGCCAAAAAGGAAGCGGGTTTGGTCCCATACGTGACGGTATTCAATTTGAAAACTTGAATATCATCGTCTGCAGAGTCTCTCCACAAAATGCACTGGAGCATAGAATCAGGCTCTGAGACTTTCACACACCTGTACATTTTACCAATATCTCCTGTAAGTGCAATGGAAAATGTGCGAAAACGAACGAGCGTGTGAAACAATGTAGCTTGAATTGTCGGCCCTGACATCAACAAATCGTTAAATGAGAGCCCAGAGGTGGTAACTGCTGAGCCATCAAAGACAACTCTCAGCTTTGTTGTCGAACTCTCTTCTTTGTATACGCAATGATGAGGTAAGAAATATTTGCATTTATTGAAATCTGCGCTGGGCACCAGTGACATATGTTTGAGATCAATATATTCCTTTATAAATGCTGAATATTTCTCCTTGAGAGTTTGATTTCGAGCGAATTTACGTTCCAAGTTTATGAGCCGACGCTTGGCCTGCAAATAGGAGTCGCCCAAAGATTCGACGCCTATCTTTTTTGGCAAACAAACTGAATATTCCCCTGAAGACAATCGACGATGGTTTGCGATGAAATGCTGCTGACAATGGAGCTCTTCGGTTGTTACCTTGGCGATAGGCTCGAAGACGTGCTCTACTTCCCAAAATTGACGCACCAAATCATCAAGCCGAGTGCTGTGATTGGTGCCATCCGAGGCTCTTTGGGTTGCGATGAACGATGAGAGTTTGGGGGCCGATTGCCCGCCACCTGACATGATCCAGCCGAGTTGAGTTTTCTGCAAAATTGGTAATCCAGGTGCCAACAGAATTTGGCCAACACATAACAGCTCGAAGAAGAGACCAGCTCCGATGAGAAGATCAATCCGTTGTGATTTATGGAATAAGGGATCAGCTAGCTGTATGTTTGAGGGTATATTCCAACTGCTAGTAGACATTGACATCCCAGGCTGATTGTCAGTAATCATCTGGGCAACGATTGCAGTGATGGTAGTGGAATAATCTGAAATACGCGATTTCAAAACGAGATCGACTGAGTATCCTTCAGTTGAAAAGTTGGCATCTCCAATGCCAGAAACTGCAGTGACCGATTTGCTTTTTCGAAGCTGAAGCTGATTTGCGAAGCGACTGGTGACGAAGTGAAGCTGAGATCCTGAGTCCAAGAGTACACGACACGGAACGAATGTTCCAGCTCGGTTCTTGACAAGGATTATAGCAGTGGCTAGAAGCACAACATCAGAGGAATTAGGTGATATGTGGGCTTGAGGCAGAGAAGGGGACATTGCAACCATGGCAGTGGGATGTATTGCATGTGCTTGTTGATCAGGTTTCCACGCAACGTTGGATGGGGCTATCGAAGATTGACTGTAATGCAATAAAGTATGGTGCTTCGATTGGCAAGTACGACAGGAGCTAGATTTACAATCCTTTAATATATGCCCTTTTCTCAGACAATTGAGGCAAAGTGCGAGTCTCTTGGCCTCTTTATGTCTTGCAATTGGCGACAATTGCTCAATGCGCTTACATTGAAATATCATGTGACTTGTGTCTTCGCAAAAGACACAACAATTAGGAATCTTGGAAGCAACAAATGATTTTCTTAAATGTGTACTCATGATCTTCCCTGACTTGCCAACCTGACCATCATGCAAAACTTGATCCACATTTTCAAGCATTCGACATCGTCCTTGCAAGAAAGTTGACAATTTAACCCACGATGGTAATTCATTAGCAGATGAGCTTTCCTCCCATTTGACCTGAGTGGACTTATCGAATTTCTGCAGCACTGTTTGCACGATGATAATATCAGCAACTTCTTCCCTCGATGCTAAAGAATCCATAGCACGAATGTGAGATGTCACTTTATCTGTTAATGGCCTCAGCCTATCCACAGATGCATCAGCCTTCTCAAGCCCAAATATCGCTCTGATGTGTGCCTGTAAGATAAAACGTTTGTTATCAAAACGACGTTGAAGAATATCCAGAGCGACGATATAGTTAGCCTTGTTGATTTCCAATGAGCTAATGGAATCCAAAGCAGAACCACTTAAGCAGGATCTAAGATGCTGGAACTTCTCAACAGGACTCAGATCAGGATTAGTATCTATGATCGTTTTGAACATAGAGTAAAAGTTTTCCCAATCAGTGTAGATTCCACTAAATTTTGGCAGCTCCAACTGCGGCAAACGCGATCGATTAGACATGACGAGCATTGGATGAGCATTTGTAAAACTTGTATTGAGCGTTGAAGAGAGCTGTGGATTCGGCCGACTTCCCAGCTCACGCTGAAGCAAGGCCTTAAACTTTAGAAGAGTTGATTCAAATTTCGCAGGTAAATCACTAGATATGGATTCAAAATCCGATTCCTCTAAGCTAGTGTGAACCGCTTCAAAATTTGACTCTAACTTGTTGATCGAGTCCAAAAGCACACGTATCTCACACGAATCCATATGACTTAGTTTATCCACGTCCAATTCGGCATATAACCTTTCAAGTCTATCGAAAAGAGCTTTCGTTTTAAGCCTTAAATAAGTGACCTGAGATGCAGGCACTTTATCAGCATTAGATTCTGAGTTATTCATTTTAATAAGTCACAAATTAATTTAAGTTATGCTCAGTTCAGAAAAAAAAAAAAAACCCTTTCATTTGCAAGGTTAATGCACAAGCTAATAGACTCACTAATGCACTTCTGATTTAGCACCTTTTGTATGCAAGTTCACTGTGTGTGTATGTTTTTAGGTGGGTGATCTACACAGCTATTTTCGGATTAGCGGGCCTTCTATGCAGACACTGCACAAAGGCGCCAAACACGACGAGCAAACGACGAAAGAAGGAATGCTAAAGATGCATGCAAGATTATCTGAGCTTTGCCTATGTATGTATGTATGTGTGTCTTCTACGAGTGACACAGCCCTTTTCGGTTACGCGAGCTTTCTAAGCAGATGCTGCAGAGAAGGCGCCAACCGCAACGAACGAAGCAAACGATTAAAAGAGAATGAGAAAGCTCAAGATAATGCACGCACAATTTCATAAACTGCGGTATGCACTTTGAACAAAATAATTTGTGCACAAATGCTAATGCTTTACACTGTTGTATTACGATGAAATTGATTGTTAATTTGAATGCACTATTTTGCACAAATGTTAATAAATTTCACTGTTGAGTGACGACGAAATAGATTATTGATTTTAGCGCATCAAACGGACATCACAAAGTGTATAGAATCACGTCGGGGTCACCAAAATGTTGGAAGCTGCTGAGCCTTTTCAGCAACTCTGGCTCCAATCATTTACGAAGGCAAAAATAAAAGCCAATACGTTTTAATTTAGCTTATTATTTATTAATTTAATGCCGAGTCCGTGGTGTCCGCTTAGGCAAAACTGATAGGCGAAAAACGATTAGATAGGTGTTGCTCGCTTGCAGACAATTTTTGTACAGCGAAGAGAATTTACAGAATCGAAGTTAGAAGTACAAGCAAGTAAAAGAAACCGAAAATTACATATGTATGTGTTATTTGCATGAGTGCACTAACAGCGAATGAGAATGACATAGAGAACAGACTAACTTAAGAGAAGCTTATTTAAGAGCAATTATTAGCTGCTGCGCCGAA
>JAWNPR010000068.1:0-43692 GCA_035047405.1 Drosophila stalkeri | reverse complement strand
TTTATTGGATTACTGAGATATATTTAAATATTTAGCATGGTCTAAGAACTTTTTGAAATATTCACATTATTCCCTAAAAAACCTCTTAAATTAGAAAGCAAAAACTTTACTATTTTTTAGGTATTTCCAGCAAAAACCGTACAATATCTCATTTGATTGCCTTATGGCATACCGTTTTAGAAGCGTATTTTATGGGATTACTGAGATATATCTAAATATTTAGCATGGTCTAAGAACTTTTTGAAATATTCACATTATTCCCTAAAAAACATCTTGAATTAGAAAGCAAAAACTTTACTATTTTTTAGGAATTTCCAGCAAAAACCGTACAATATCTCATTTGATTGCCTTATGGCATACCGTTTTAGAAGCGTCTTTTATTGGATTACTGAGATATATCTAAATATTTAGCATGGTCTAAGAACTTTTTGAAATATTCACATTATTCCCTAAAAAACCTCTTGAATTAGAAAGTAAAAACTTTACTATTTTTTAGGTATTTCCAGCAAAAACCGTAATATTTCTGATTTGATTTCCTTATGGCATACCGTTTTAGAAGCGTCTTTTATTGGATTACTGAGACATATTTATATATTTAGCATGGTCTAAGAACTTTTTGAAATATTCACATTATTCCCAAAAAAAAACCTCTCGAATTAGACAGCAAAAACTTTACTATTTTTTAGGAATTTCCAGCAAAAACCGTACAATATCTCATTTGATTGCCTTATGGCATACCGTTTTAGAAGCGTCTTTTATGGGATTACTGAGATATATCTAAATATTTAGCATGGTCTAAGAACTTTTTGAAATATTCACATTATTCCCTAAAAAACCTCTCGAATTAGACAGCAAAAACTTTATTATTTTTTAGGAATTTCCAGCAAAAACCGTACAATATCTCATTTGATTTCCTTATGGCATACCGTTTTAGAAGCGTACTTTTATTGGATTACTGAGATATATTTAAATATTTAGCATGGTCTAAGAACTTTTTGAAATATTCACATTATTCCCTAAAAAAAACCTCTTGAATTAGAAAGCAAAAACTTTACTATTTTTTAGGATATTTCCAGCAAAAACCGTACATATATCTCATTTGATTGCCTTATGGCATACCGTTTTAGAAGCGTCTTTTATGGGATTACTGAGATATATCTAAATATTTAGCATGGTCTAAGAACTTTTTGAAATATTCACATTATTCCCAAAAAAAACCTCTTGAATTAGAAAGCAAAAACTTTATTATTTTTTAGGAATTTCCAGCAAAAACCGTACAATATCTCATTTGATTGCCTTATGGCATACCGTTTTAGAAGCGTCTTTTATGGGATTACTGAGATATATCTAAATATTTAGCATGGTCTAAGAACTTTTTGAAATATTCACATTATTCCCTAAAAAACCTCTTGAATTAGACAGCAAAAACTTTATTATTTTTTAGGAATTTCCAGCAAAAACCGTACAATATCTCATTTGATTGCCTTATGGCATACCGTTTTAGAAGCGTCTTTTATGGGATTACTGAGATATATCTAAATATTTAGCATGGTCTAAGAACTTTTTGAAATATTCACATTATTCCCTAAAAAAAACCTCTTGAATTAGAAAGCAAAAACTTTACTATTTTTTAGGAATTTCCAGCAAAAACCGTACAATATCTCATTTGATTGCCTTATGGCATACCGTTTTAGAAGCGTCTTTTATTGGATTACTGAGATATATCTAAATATTTAGCATGGTCTAAGAACTTTTTGAAATATTCACATTATTCCCTAAAAAACCTCTTGAATTAGAAAGTAAAAACTTTACTATTTTTTAGGTATTTCCAGCAAAAACCGTACATATTTCTCATTTGATTTCCTTATGGCATACCGTTTTAGAAGCGTCTTTTATGGGATTACTGAGATATATCTAAATATTTAGCATGGTCTAAGAACTTTTTGAAATATTCACATTATTCCCTAAAAAAAACCTCTTGAATTAGAAAGCAAAAACTTTACTATTTTTTAGGTATTTCCAGCAAAAACCGTAATATTTCTCATTATGATTTCCTTATGGCATACCGTTTTAGAAGCGTCTTTTATTGGATTACTGAGATATATCTAAATATTTAGCATGGTCTAAGAACTTTTTGAAATATTCACATTATTCCCAAAAAAAAAACCTCTTGAATTAGAAAGCAAAAACTTTACTATTTTTTAGGAATTTCCAGCAAAAACCGTACATATATCTCATTTGATTTCCTTATGGCATACCGTTTTAGAAGCGTCTTTTATTGGATTACTGAGATATATTTAAATATTTAGCATGGTCTAAGAACTTTTTGAAATATTCACATTATTCCCTAAAAAACCTCTTGAATTAGAAAGTAAAAACTTTAGTCTTTTTTAGGTATTTCCAGCAAAAACCGTAATATTTCTGATTTGATTTCCTTATGGCATACCGTTTTAGAAGCGTCTTTTATGGGATTACTGAGATATATCTAAATATTTAGCATGGTCTAAGAACTTTTTGAAATATTCACATTATTCCCTAAAAAACATCTTGAATTAGAAAGCAAAAACTTTACTATTTTTTAGGTATTTCCAGCAAACACCGTAATATTTCTCATTTGATTTCCTTATGGCATACCGTTTTAGAAGCGTCTTTTATGGGATTACTGAGATATATCTAAATATTTAGCATAGTCTAAGAACTTTTTGAAATATTCACATTATTCCCTAAAAAACATCTTGAATTAGAATGCAAAAACTTTACTATTTTTTAGGTATTTCCAGCAAAAACCGTAATATTTCTGATTTGATTTCCTTATGGCATACCGTTTTAGAAGCGTCTTTTATTGGATTACTGAGATATATCTAAATATTTAGCATGGTCTAAGAACTTTTTGAAATATTCACATTATTCCCAAAAAAAAAACCTCTCGAATTAGAAAGCAAAAACTTTACTATTTTTTAGGAATTTCCAGCAAAAACCGTACAATATCTCATTTGATTGCCTTATGGCATACCGTTTTAGAAGCGTCTTTTATGGGATTACTGAGATATATCTAAATATTTAGCATGGTCTAAGAACTTTTTGAAATATTCACATTATTCCCTAAAAAACCTCTTGAATTAGAAAGTAAAAACTTTAGTCTTTTTTAGGTATTTCCAGCAAACACCGCAATATTTCTCAAGAGATTTCCTTATGGCATACCGTTTTAGAAGCGACTTTTATTGGATTACTGAGATATATTTAAATATTTAGCATGGTCTAAGAACTTTTTGAAATATTCACATTATTCCCTAAAAAACCTCTTGAATTAGAAAGTAAAAACTTTACTCTTTTTTAGGTATTTCCAGCAAAAACCGTACAATATCTCATTTGATTGCCTTATGGCATACTGTTTTAGAAGCGTATTTTATGGGATTACTGAGATATATCTAAATATTTAGCATGGTCTAAGAACTTTTTGAAATATTCACATTATTCCCAAAAAAAAACCTCTTGAATTAGAAAGCAAAAACTTTATTATTTTTTAGGAATTTCCAGCAAAAACCGTACAATATCTCATTTGATTGCCTTATGGCATACCGTTTTAGAAGCGTATTTTATGGGATTACTGAGATATATCTAAATATTTAGCATGGTCTAAGAACTTTTTGAAATATTCACATTATTCCCTAAAAAACCTCTTGAATTAGAAAGTAAAAACTTTAGTCTTTTTTAGGTATTTCCAGCAAACACCGCAATATTTCTCATGAGATTTCCTTATGGCATACCGTTTTAGAAGCGTCTTTTATTGGATTACTGAGATATATTTAAATATTTAGCATGGTCTAAGAACTTTTTGAAATATTCACATTATTCCCTAAAAAACATCTTGAATTAGAAAGCAAAAACTTTACTATTTTTTAGGTATTTCCAGCAAAAACCGTAATATTTCTCATTTGATTTCCTTATGGCATACCGTTTTAGAAGCGTCTTTTATTGGATTACTGAGATATATTTAAATATTTAGCATGGTCTAAGAACTTTTTGAAATATTCACATTATTCCCTAAAAAAAACCTCTTGAATTAGAAAGCAAAAACTTTACTATTTTTTAGGAATTTCCAGCAAAAACCGTACAATATCTCATTTGATTGCCTTATGGCATACCGTTTTAGAAGCGTCTTTTATGGGATTACTGAGATATATTTAAATATTTAGCATGGTCTAAGAACTTTTTGAAATATTCACATTATTCCCTAAAAAACATCTTGAATTAGAAAGTAAAAACTTTAGTATTTTTTAGGTATTTCCAGCAAAAACCGTAATATTTCTCATTTGATTTCCTTATGGCATACCGTTTTAGAAGCGTCTTTTATTGGATTACTGAGATATATCTAAATATTTAGCATGGTCTAAGAACTTTTTGAAATATTCACATTATTCCCTAAAAAACATCTTGAATTAGAAAGCAAAAACTTTACTATTTTTTAGGAATTTCCAGCAAAAACCGTACAATATCTCATTTGATTGCCTTATGGCATACCGTTTTAGAAGCGTCTTTTATGGGATTACTGAGATATATCTAAATATTTAGCATGGTCTAAGAACTTTTTGAAATATTCACATTATTCCCTAAAAAAACCTCTTGAATTAGAAAGTAAAAACTTTAGTCTTTTTTAGGTATTTCCAGCAAACACCGTACAATATTTCTCAAGAGATTTCCTTATGGCATACCGTTTTAGAAGCGTCTTTTATTGGATTACTGAGATATATTTAAATATTTAGCATGGTCTAAGAACTTTTTGAAATATTCACATTATTCCCTAAAAAACCTCTTGAATTAGAAAGTAAAAACTTTACTATTTTTTAGGAATTTCCAGCAAAAACCGTACTATTTCTCATTTGATTTCCTTATGGCATACCGTTTTAGAAGCGTCTTTTATGGGATTACTGAGATATATCTAAATATTTAGCATGGTCTAAGAACTTTTTGAAATATTCACATTATTCCCTAAAAAACATCTTGAATTAGAATGCAAAAACTTTACTATTTTTTAGGTATTTCCAGCAAAAACCGTACTATATCTCATTTGATTGCCTTATGGCATACCGTTTTAGAAGCGTCTTTTATGGGATTACTGAGATATATCTAAATATTTAGCATGGTCTAAGAACTTTTTGAAATATTCACATTATTCCCTAAAAAAAACCTCTTGAATTAGAAAGTAAAAACTTTAGTATTTTTTAGGTATTTCCAGCAAAAACCGTACATATATCTCATTTGATTGCCTTATGGCATACCGTTTTAGAAGCGTCTTTTATGGGATTACTGAGATATATTTAAATATTTAGCATGGTCTAAGAACTTTTTGAAATATCCACATTATTCCCTAAAAAACATCTTGAATTAGAAAGCAAAAACTTTACTATTTTTTAGGTATTTCCAGCAAAAACCGTAATATTTCTCATTTGATTTCCTTATGGCATACCGTTTTAGAAGCGTCTTTTATTGGATTACTGAGATATATTTATATATTTAGCATGGTCTAAGAACTTTTTGAAATATTCACATTATTCCCAAAAAAAAAACCTCTCGAATTAGACAGCAAAAACTTTACTATTTTTTAGGAATTTCCAGCAAAAACCGTACAATATCTCATTTGATTGCCTTATGGCATACCGTTTTAGAAGCGTCTTTTATGGGATTACTGAGATATATCTAAATATTTAGCATGGTCTAAGAACTTTTTGAAATATTCACATTATTCCCTAAAAAACCTCTTGAATTAGAAAGTAAAAACTTTACTATTTTTTAGGTATTTCCAGCAAAAACCGTACAATATTTCTCATTTGATTGCCTTATGGCATACCGTTTTAGAAGCGTCTTTTATTGGATTACTGAGATATATTTAAATATTTAGCATGGTCTAAGAACTTTTTGAAATATTCACATTATTCCCTAAAAAACCTCTTGAATTAGAAAGCAAAAACTTTACTATTTTTTAGGTATTTCCAGCAAAAACCGTAATATTTCTCATTTGATTTCCTTATGGCATACCGTTTTAGAAGCGTCTTTTATTGGATTACTGAGATATATTTAAATATTTAGCATGGTCTAAGAACTTTTTGAAATATTCACATTATTCCCTAAAAAACCTCTTGAATTAGAAAGCAAAAACTTTACTATTTTTTAGGTATTTCCAGCAAAAACCGTAATATTTCTCATTTGATTTCCTTATGGCATACCGTTTTAGAAGCGTCTTTTATTGGATTACTGAGATATATTTAAATATTTAGCATGGTCTAAGAACTTTTTGAAATATTCACATTATTCCCTAAAAAAACCTCTTGAATTAGAAAGCAAAAACTTTACTATTTTTTAGGAATTTCCAGCAAAAACCGTACATATATCTCATTTGATTGCCTTATGGCATACCGTTTTAGAAGCGTCTTTTATGGGATTACTGAGATATATCTAAATATTTAGCATGGTCTAAGAACTTTTTGAAATATTCACATTATTCCCTAAAAAAACCTCTTGAATTAGAAAGTAAAAACTTTACTATTTTTTAGGTATTTCCAGCAAAAACCGTAATATTTCTCATTTGATTTCCTTATGGCATACCGTTTTAGAAGCGTCTTTTATTGGATTACTGAGACATATTTATATATTTAGCATGGTCTAAGAACTTTTTGAAATATTCACATTATTCCCTAAAAAAAAACCTCTTGAATTAGACAGCAAAAACTTTACTATTTTTTAGGAATTTCCAGCAAAAACCGTACAATATCTCATTTGATTGCCTTATGGCATACCGTTTTAGAAGCGTCTTTTATTGGATTACTGAGATATATCTAAATATTTAGCATGGTCTAAGAACTTTTTGAAATATTCACATTATTCCCTAAAAAACCTCTTGAATTAGAAAGTAAAAACTTTAGTCTTTTTTAGGTATTTCCAGCAAACACCGCAATATTTCTGATTTGATTTCCTTATGGCATACCGTTTTAGAAGCGTCTTTTATGGGATTACTGAGATATATCTAAATATTTAGCATGGTCTAAGAACTTTTTGAAATATTCACATTATTCCCTAAAAAACCTCTTGAATTAGAAAGCAAAAACTTTAGTCTATTTTTTAGGTATTTCCAGCAAAACACCGTAATATTTCTCATGAGATTTCCTTATGGCATACCGTTTTAGAAGCGTACTTTTATTGGATTACTGAGATATATCTAAATATTTAGCATGGTCTAAGAACTTTTTGAAATATTCACATTATTCCCTAAAAAACCTCTCGAATTAGACAGCAAAAACTTTATTATTTTTTAGGAATTTCCAGCAAAAACCGTACAATATCTCATTTGATTGCCTTATGGCATACCGTTTTAGAAGCGTCTTTTATGGGATTACTGAGATATATCTAAATATTTAGCATGGTCTAAGAACTTTTTGAAATATTCACATTATTCCCTAAAAAACCTCTTGAATTAGAAAGCAAAAACTTTACTATTTTTTAGGTATTTCCAGCAAAAACCGTACAATATTTCTCATTTGATTTCCTTATGGCATACCGTTTTAGAAGCGTCTTTTATTGGATTACTGAGATATATTTAAATATTTAGCATGGTCTAAGAACTTTTTGAAATATCCACATTATTCCCTAAAAAACATCTTGAATTAGAATGCAAAAACTTTACTATTTTTTAGGTATTTCCAGCAAAAACCGTACAATATCTCATTTGATTGCCTTATGGCATACCGTTTTAGAAGCGTCTTTTATTGGATTACTGAGATATATCTAAATATTTAGCATGGTCTAAGAACTTTTTGAAATATTCACATTATTCCATAAAAAACCTCTCGAATTAGAAAGTCAAAAACTTTACTGTTTTTGTGGAATTTCCACAAAAACCGTAAAATATCTCATTTGATGTCTTATGGCAACCATTTTAAAAGGTTTTTTATGGGAATACTGAGATATATCTAATAAGTTCTAAGAACTTTTAAAATATCCAAAAATCTAAAAACAAAAATAAAAAAAAAATTTCTAATAGATTTTTTAGGAATATGTATTTAAAAAGTTCTAGACTATGCTAAATATTTAGATATATCTCAGTAATCTAAAAACGCTTCTAAAATATCCATAAGATTCAATGAGAAATACGGTTTTGAAATTAAAAAGTAAAGTTTTTGCTGTCTAATTCAAGAGGTTTTTAGGGAATAATGTGAATATTTCAAAAAGTTCTTAGACCATGCTAAATATTTAAATATATCTCAGTAATCCAATAAAAGACGCTTCTAAAACGGTATGCCATAAGGAAATCAAATGAGAAATATGTACGGTTTTTGCTGGAAATACCTAAAAAATAGTAAAGTTTTTGCTTTCTAATTCAAGAGGTTTTTTAGGGAATAATGTGAATATTTCAAAAAGTTCTTAGACCATGCTAAATATTTAGATATATCTCAGTAATCCCATAAAAGTACGCTTCTAAAACGGTATGCCATAAGGCAATCAAATGAGATATTGTACGCTTTTTGCTGGAAATTCCTAAAAAATAGTATAGTTTTTACTTTCTAATTCAAGAGGTTTTTTTTTTGGGAATAATGTGAATATTTCAAAAAGTTCTTAGACCATGCTAAATATTTAGATATATCTCAGTAATCCCATAAAAGACGCTTCTAAAACGGTATGCCATAAGGAAATCAAATCAGAAATATTACGGTTTTTGCTGGAAATACCTAAAAAATAGTAAAGTTTTTGCATTCTAATTCAAGATGTTTTTTAGGGAATAATGTGAATATTTCAAAAAGTTCTTAGACCATGCTAAATATTTAAATATATCTCAGTAATCCAATAAAAGACGCTTCTAAAACGGTATGCCATAAGGAAATCAAATCAGAAATATTACGGTTTTTGCTGGAAATACCTAAAAAAGACTAAAGTTTTTACTTTCTAATTCAAGAGGTTTTTTAGGGAATAATGTGAATATTTCAAAAAGTTCTTAGACCATGCTAAATATTTAGATATATCTCAGTAATCCCATAAAATACGCTTCTAAAACGGTATGCCATAAGGCAATCAAATGAGATATTGTACGGTTTTTGCTGGAAATTCCTAAAAAATAGTAAAGTTTTTGCTTTCTAATTCAAGAGGTTTTTTTTAGGGAATAATGTGAATATTTCAAAAAGTTCTTAGACCATGCTAAATATTTAGATATATCTCAGTAATCCAATAAAAGACGCTTCTAAAACGGTATGCCATAAGGCAATCAAATGAGATATTGTACGGTTTTTGCTGGAAATTCCTAAAAAATAGTAAAGTTTTTGCTTTCTAATTCAAGAGGTTTTTTTTTTGGGAATAATGTGAATATTTCAAAAAGTTCTTAGACCATGCTAAATATTTAAATATATCTCAGTAATCCAATAAAAGACGCTTCTAAAACGGTATGCCATAAGGAAATCTCTTGAGAAATATTCCGGTGTTTGCTGGAAATACCTAAAAAAGACTAAAGTTTTTACTTTCTAATTCAAGAGGTTTTTTAGGGAATAATGTGAATATTTCAAAAAGTTCTTAGACCATGCTAAATATTTAGATATATCTCAGTAATCCAAAAAACGCTTCTAAAACGGTATGCCATAAGGAATCAAATGAGATATTACGGTTTTGCTGGGAAAATCCAAAAATAGTAAAGTTTTTGCTGTCTAATTCAAGAGGTTTTTTATGGGAATAATGTGAATATTTCAAAAAGTTCTTAGACCATGCTAAATATTTAGATATATCTCAGTAATCCAATAAAAGACGCTTCTAAAACGGTATGCCATAAGGAAATCAAATGAGAAATATTACGGTGTTTTGCTGGAAATACCTAAAAAAGACTAAAGTTTTTGCTTTCTAATTCAAGAGGTTTTTTTAGGGAATAATGTGAATATTTCAAAAAGTTCTTAGACCATGCTAAATATTTAGATATATCTCAGTAATCCCATAAAAGACGCTTCTAAAACGGTATGCCATAAGGAAATCAAATGAGAAATATGTACGGTTTTTGCTGGAAATACCTAAAAAATAGTAAAGTTTTTGCTTTCTAATTCAAGAGGTTTTTTAGGGAATAATGTGAATATTTCAAAAAGTTCTTAGACCATGCTAAATATTTAGATATATCTCAGTAATCCTATAAAAGACGCTTCTAAAACGGTATGCCATAAGGAAATCAAATGAGAAATATTACGGTTTTTGCTGGAAATACCTAAAAAAGACTAAAGTTTTTACTTTCTAATTCAAGATGTGTTTTTAGGGAATAATGTGAATATTTCAAAAAGTTCTTAGACCATGCTAAATATTTAAATATATCTCAGTAATCCAATAAAAGACGCTTCTAAAACGGTATGCCATAAGGAAATCTCATGAGAAATATTACGGTTTTTGCTGGAAATACCTAAAAAATAGTAAAGTTTTTGCTTTCTAATTCAAGAGGTTTTTTAGGGAATAATGTGAATATTTCAAAAAGTTCTTAGACCATGCTAAATATTTAGATATATCTCAGTAATCCTATAAAAGACGCTTCTAAAACGGTATGCCATAAGGAAATCAAATGAGAAATATTACGGTTTTTGCTGGAAATACCTAAAAAATAGTAAAGTTTTTGCTTTCTAATTCAAGAGGTTTTTTAGGGAATAATGTGAATATTTCAAAAAGTTCTTAGACCATGCTAAATATTTAAATATATCTCAGTAATCCAATAAAAGACGCTTCTAAAACGGTATGCCATAAGGAAATCAAATGAGAAATATTACGGTTTTTGCTGGAAATACCTAAAAAATAGTAAAGTTTTTGCTTTCTAATTCAAGAGGTTTTTTAGGGAATAATGTGAATATTTCAAAAAGTTCTTAGACCATGCTAAATATATAAATATGTCTCAGTAATCCAATAAAAGTCGCTTCTAAAACGCTATGCCGTAAGGAAATCAAATGAGATATTGTACGGTTTTTGCTGGAAAAATCTAAAAAATATTAAACTTTTTGCTTTCTAATTCAAGAGGTTTTTTAGGGAATAATGTGAATATTTCAAAAAGTTCTTAGACCATGCTAAATATTTAGATATATCTCAGTAATCCAATAAAAGACGCTTATAAAACGGTATGCCATAAGGAAATCAAATGAGAAATATTACGGTTTTTGCTGGAAATTCCTAAAAAATAGTAAAGTTTTTGCTTTCTAATTCAAGAGGTTTTTTAGGGAATAATGTGAATATTTCAAAAAGTTCTTAGACCATGCTAAATATTTAAATATATCTCAGTAATCCAATAAAAGACGCTTCTAAAACGGTATGCCATAAGGAAATCTCTTGAGAAATATTGCGGTGTTTGCTGGAAATACCTAAAAAAGATTAAAGTTTTTACTTTCTAATTCAAGAGGTTTTTTAGGGAATAATGTGAATATTTCAAAAAGTTCTTAGACCATGCTAAATATTTAGATATATCTCAGTAATCCCATAAAAGACGCTTCTAAAACGGTATGCCATAAGGCAATCAAATGAGATATTGTACGGTTTTTGCTGGAAATTCCTAAAAAATAGTAAAGTTTTTGCTGTCTAATTCGAGAGGTTTTTTTTTTGGGAATAATGTGAATATTTCAAAAAGTTCTTAGACCATGCTAAATATTTAGATATATCTCAGTAATCCAATAAAAGACGCTTCTAAAACGGTATGCCATAAGGAAATCAAATGAGAAATATTACGGTTTTTGCTGGAAATTCCTAAAAAATAGTAAAGTTTTTGCTTTCTAATTCAAGAGGTTTTTTAGGGAATAATGTGAATATTTCAAAAAGTTCTTAGACCATGCTAAATATTTAAATATATCTCAGTAATCCAATAAAAGTCGCTTCTAAAACGGTATGCCATAAGGAAATCTCTTGAGAAATATTGCGGTGTTTGCTGGAAATACCTAAAAAAGACTAAAGTTTTTGCTGTCTAATTCGAGAGGTTTTTTTTTGGGAATAATGTGAATATTTCAAAAAGTTCTTAGACCATGCTAAATATTTAAATATATCTCAGTAATCCAATAAAAGACGCTTCTAAAACGGTATGCCATAAAGAAATCAAATGAGAAATATTACGGTTTTTGCTGGAAATACCTAAAAAATAGTAAAGTTTTTGCATTCTAATTCAAGATGTTTTTTAGGGAATAATGTGAATATTTCAAAAAGTTCTTAGACCATGCTAAATATTTAGATATATCTCAGTAATCCCATAAAAGACGCTTCTAAAACGGTATGCCATAAGGAAATCAAATGAGAAATATTACGGTTTTTGCTGGAAATTCCTAAAAAATAGTAAAGTTTTTGCTTTCTAATTCAAGATGTTTTTTAGGGAATAATGTGGATATTTCAAAAAGTTCTTAGACCATGCTAAATATTTAAATATATCTCAGTAATCCAATAAAAGTCGCTTCTAAAACGGTATGCCATAAGGAAATCTCTTGAGAAATATTGCGGTGTTTGCTGGAAATACCTAAAAAAGACTAAAGTTTTTACTTTCTAATTCAAGAGGTTTTTTAGGGAATAATGTGAATATTTCAAAAAGTTCTTAGACCATGCTAAATATTTAGATATATCTCAGTAATCCCATAAAAGACGCTTCTAAAACGGTATGCCATAAGGCAATCAAATGAGATATTGTACGGTTTTTGCTGGAAATTCCTAAAAAATAGTAAAGTTTTTGCTTTCTAATTCAAGAGGTTTTTTAGGGAATAATGTGAATATTTCAAAAAGTTCTTAGACCATGCTAAATATTTAGATATATCTCAGTAATCTTATTAAAGACGCTTCTAAAACGGTATGCCATAAGGAAATCAAATGAGAAATATTACGGTTTTTGCTGGAAATACCTAAAAAATAGTAAAGTTTTTGCATTCTAATTCAAGATGTTTTTTAGGGAATAATGTGGATATTTCAAAAAGTTCTTAGACCATGCTAAATATTTAAATATATCTCAGTAATCCAATAAAAGACGCTTCTAAAACGGTATGCCATAAGGAAATCTCTTGAGAAATATTACGGTTTTTGCTGGAAATACCTAAAAAATAGTAAAGTTTTTGCTTTCTAATTCAAGAGGTTTTTTAGGGAATAATGTGAATATTTCAAAAAGTTCTTAGACCATGCTAAATATTTAAATATATCTCAGTAATCCAATAAAAGACGCTTCTAAAACGGTATGCCATAAGGAAATCAAATGAGAAATATTACGGTTTTTGCTGGAAATTCCTAAAAAATAGTAAAGTTTTTACTTTCCAATTCAAGATGTTTTTTAGGGAATAATGTGGATATTTCAAAAAGTTCTTAGACCATGCTAAATATTTAAATATATCTCAGTAATCCAATAAAAGTCGCTTCTAAAACGGTATGCCATAAGGAAATCTCTTGAGAAATATTGCGGTGTTTGCTGGAAATACCTAAAAAAGACTAAAGTTTTTACTTTCTAATTCAAGAGGTTTTTTAGGGAATAATGTGAATATTTCAAAAAGTTCTTAGACCATGCTAAATATTTAGATATATCTCAGTAATCCCATAAAAGACGCTTCTAAAACGGTATGCCATAAGGCAATCAAATGAGATATATGTACGGTTTTTGCTGGAAATTCCTAAAAAATAGTAAAGTTTTTGCTGTCTAATTCAAGAGGTTTTTTATTGGGAATAATGTGAATATTTCAAAAAGTTCTTAGACCATGCTAAATATTTAGATATATCTCAGTAATCCAATAAAAGACGCTTCTAAAACGGTATGCCATAAGGAAATCAAATGAGAAATATTACGGTTTTTGCTGGAAATACCTAAAAAAGACTAAAGTTTTTACTTTCCAATTCAAGATGTGTTTTTAGGGAATAATGTGAATATTTCAAAAAAGTTCTTAGACCATGCTAAATATTTAAATATATCTCAGTAATCCAATAAAAGACGCTTCTAAAACGGTATGCCATAAGGAAATCTCTTGAGAAATATTGCGGTGTTTGCTGGAAATACCTAAAAAAGACTAAAGTTTTTGCATTCTAATTCGAGAGGTTTTTTTAGGGAATAATGTGAATATTTCAAAAAGTTCTTAGACCATGCTAAATATTTAGATATATCTCAGTAATCCAATAAAAGACGCTTCTAAAACGGTATGCCATAAGGCAATCAAATGAGATATTGTACGGTTTTTGCTGGAAATTCCTAAAAAATAGTAAAGTTTTTGCTGTCTAATTCGAGAGGTTTTTTTTTTGGGAATAATGTGAATATTTCAAAAAGTTCTTAGACCATGCTAAATATTTAGATATATCTCAGTAATCTTATTAAAGACGCTTCTAAAACGGTATGCCATAAGGAAATCAAATGAGAAATATTACGGTTTTTGCTGGAAATACCTAAAAAATAGTAAAGTTTTTACTTTCTAATTCAAGAGGTTTTTTAGGGAATAATGTGGATATTTCAAAAAGTTCTTAGACCATGCTAAATATTTAGATATATCTCAGTAATCCCATAAAAGACGCTTCTAAAACGGTATGCCATAAGGAAATCTCTTGAGAAATATTACGGTTTTTGCCGGAACTACCTAAAAATAGTAAAGTTTTTGCTCTCTATTTCAAGATGTTTTTAAGGGAATAATGTTAATATTTCAAAAAGTTCTTAGACCATGCTAAATATGTAGATATATCTCAGTAATCTTATTAAAGACGCTTCTAAAACGGTATGCTATAAGGAAATCAAATGAGAAATATTACGGTTTTTGCTGGAAATACCTAAAAAAGACTAAGGTTTTTCTACTTTCCAATTCAAGATGTGTTTTAGGGAATAATGTGGATATTTCAAAAAGTTCTTAGACCATGCTAAATATTTAAATATATCTCAGTAATCCAATAAAAGACGCTTCTAAAACGGTATGCCATAAGGAAATCAAATGAGAAATATTACGGTTTTTGCTGGAAATATCTAAGAAATAGTAAAGTTTTTGCTATCTAATTCAAGAGGTTTTTGAGGGTATAATGTGAATTTTTCAAAAAGTTCTTAGACCATGCTAAATATTTAGATATGTCTCAGTAATCCAATAAAAGACGCTTCTAAAACGGTATGCCATAAGGAAATATAATGAGAAATATTACGGTTTTTGCTGGAAATATCTAAAAAATAGTAAAGTTTTTGCTTTCTATTTCAATATGTTTTTGAGGGAATAATGTGAATATTTCAAAAAGTTCTTAGACCATGCTAAATATTTAGATATATCTCAGTAATCCACTAAAAGACGCTTCTCAAACGGCATGACATTAAGAAGTCAAATGAGAAATAATACGTGTTTTGCCGAAAATACCTAAAAAGTAAAGTTTCTACATTCTAATTCAAAAGGTTTTTTAGGGAATAATCAATATTTCAAAAATTCTTAAATATTTATAATATCTCATAATCCAATAGAAGACGCCTTTAAAATGATATGCAAAGTCAATCAATAGATATTATACGGTTTTTGCCGGAAGCACTTAAAAATAGTTAAATTTTTTTCTAATTGAAGTATTTTGGGGGAATAATGAGAATATTTCAAAAAGTTCATAGACCATCTAAATATTTAGATATATTTCAGTAATCCAATAAAAGTCGCTTGTAAAACGGTATGCCATATGGAAATCAAATGAGAAATATTACGGTTTTTGCTGGAAATTCCTAAAAAATAGTAAAGTTTTTGCTTTGTAATTTAAGAGGATTTTAAAGGACTAGTGAATATATCAAAAAATTTTTAGACGTGTGATTTATTAAGATATCTCAGTAATCCATAAAAATGCCTACAATGGTATGCCTTAAGTCATCAGGAGAAATTGTACGGTTTTACACAACAACATAAAAACCTAAAAAAGTATCTGCTTTCTAATTCAAAAGGCTTTTTATGTAATTATGTGAATATTTGAAAAAGTTCGTAGACCAAGTTATTTTTTGATATAATATAGTATGCCATAAGGAAATCAAATGAGAAATTGTACGGATTTTGCAGAAAATACCTAAAGAACAGTAAAGTTTATGCTTTCTAATTCAAGAGGTTTTTTGGGGAATTATGTGGATATTTCAAAAAGTTCTAAGACCATGATAAATGTTTATATATATATGTCAGTAATCCAATAAAAGATGCTTCTAAAACGGTATGCCATAAGGAAATCAAATGAGAAATAATTCGGTTTTTGCCGGAAATACCTAAAAAATAATAAAGTTTCTGCTTATTAATTCAAAAGATTTTTTAGGGAATAATGCGAATATTTGAAGAAGTTCGTAGACCATGTTATTTATTGAGACATCTGTCAGTAATCCCATAAAAGACGCCTATAAAATAGTACGCCATAAGGAAATTTAATGAGAAATAATACGGTTTTTTCTGGAAATACCTAAAAAATAGTAAAGTTTTTGCTTTCTAATTCAAAAGGTTTTTTTGGGAAAAATGTGAATATTTCAAGAAGTTCTTAGACCATGCTAAATATATAGATATATCTAAGTAATCCAATAAAAGTCGCTTCCAGAACGGTATGCCATAAGGAAATCAAATGAGAAATAAAACGGTTTTTGCTGGAAATACCTAAAAAATAGTAAAGTTTATGCTTTCTAATTCAAGAGGTTTTTTTTAGGGAATAATGTGAATATTTCAAAAAGTTCTTAGACCATGCTAAATCTTTAGATATATCTCAGTAATCCAATAAAAGATGCTTCTAAAACGGTATGCCATACGGAAATCAAATGAAAAATAATTCGGTTTTTGCCGGAAATACCTAAAAAAAGTAAAGTTTATGCTTTCTAATTCAACAGGTGATTTTATGGGAATAATGTGAATATTTCAAAAAGTTCTTGGACCATGCTAAATATTTAGATATATCTCAGTAATCCAATAAAAAATGCTTCTAAAACAATATGCCATAAGGATATCAAATGATAAATAATACGGTTTTTGCTGGAAATACCTAAAAAAATAGTAAAGTTTTTGCTTTCTAATTCAAGAGGTTTTTTGATGGAAAAATGTGAATATTTCAAAAAGTTCTTAGACCATGCTAAATCATATAGATATATCTCAGTAATCCAATAAAAGACGCTTCCAAAACGGTATGCCATAAAGAAATCAAATGAAAAATAATACGGTTTTTGCTGAAAATACCTAAAAAAAATTAAAGTTTTTGCTTTCTAATTCAAGGGGTTTTTTGGGGAATAATGTGAATTTTTCAAAAAGTTCTTAGACGATGCTGAATCTTTACATATATCTCAGTAATCCGATTAAAGACCCTTCTAAAGCGGTATGCCATAAAGAAATCAAATGAAAAGTAATTCGAATTCAATCGGAAATACCTAAGAAAAAGTAAAGTTTTTTTTACTTCAAGAGGATTTTGAGGGAATAATCCATAAGGATATCAAATGAGAAATAATACGGTTTTTGCTGGAAATACCTAAAAAATAGTAAAGTTTTTGCTTTCTAATTCAAAAGGTTTTTTAGGGAAAAATGTGAATATTTCAAAAAGTTCTATGACGATGCTCAATTTTTAGATATATCTCTTTAAGCCGATAATAGACGCTTCTAAAGCGGTATGACGTAAAGAAATCAGATGCAAAATATTACGGTTTTTGCCGGTTAAACCTCAAAAAATGTAAACTTTTGCTTTCTTGTTCATGGTTTTTTTTTAGGGCATAGTGGGAAGATATCAAAAAGTTCTTAGACCATGCAAATCTTTAGATATATCTCAGTAAACCGATTAAAGACGCTTCTAAAGCGGTATGCCATAAAGAAATTGAATGAAAAGTAATTCGGATTTTGCCGGAAATACCTAAGAAAAAGTAAATTTTTGCTTTCTAATGCAACTGGGGTTTATGGAATAATGTGAATATTTCAAAATGTTCTTGGACGATGCTAAATCATTAGATATATATCAGTAATCTAATAAAAGACGCTTCGAAAACGGTATGCCATAAAAAAATCTAATGAAAACATTGAAGAAGGCTCTAGTCGAGTCGGCTAGACTACGGGATACCCTGAACCCTGCAAAAAAATTAATACTCTTCTTCTTTACGCACGTATAAGCGCGCGCTCTGCTAAGGTTGGGGGTGGGATGGGCTGTACTTTGAACGCTTATAACTCCATTTCTAGATGGAATATCTTCATGAAACTTTCAAAATATATTAATTGCATTCAAATTTGTCTTCTTGCCAAATAACAAGTCTCTAGTATTCCAAATCTTTTTTTTTTTTCCAAATTGGAGGCAAAAGGGGCGTGGCTTCCAAAATCAATAAATCTAAAAATCTAAAATCTAAAAAACACAATCTGCGTATAATATCTATCTAAATATACAAATTTGAACTCTCTATCTAAAACGGTGTAGAAGTTATGCTCGAAAAACGTAAAAAGGTAAACGAATTTCGATTCGATTCTTTATCGATAATTAAGGAATGGGATGAGTTATCGAAAAAACAAATTAAACTTGTACTGAGTAACTAAGATACGAGTGTTCATGTAAAATTTCAGCTATCTAGCTTTTGTAGTTTCCGAAATCTCGACGTTCATACGGACGGACAGACGGACAGGGCTATATCAACTTATTTTTTTGTGCTGATCACGTCTCCGTCTGCCTGTTACATACATTTTCACAAAAACATTTTACCCTGAATTCCCATTTTCAATGGGTTCAGGGTATAAAAAAGTAAACTATTGCTGTCTAAATCAAGAGCTTTTTTAGGGAATAATGTGATTATTTAAAAAAAATTTTTTTTTTTTTTGGTTTCTAACTCAACAGGTTTTTATGGAATAATGTGAGTATCTCAAAAAGTACTTAGATCATGCTAAGATCATGCTTAATATTTCAAAAAGTTCTTGAACGATGCTAAATATTTAGATATATCTCAGTAATCCGATTAAAGACGCCTCTAAAGAGGTATGCCACACAGAAATCAACTGAAAAGTAATTAGGATTTTGCCGGGAATACCTAAGAAAAAGTTAATTTTTGCTTTCTAATTCAAGAGGTTTTATGGAATAATGTGAATATTTCAAAAAGTTCTTGTACGATGCTAAATATTTAGATATATCTCAGTAATCCGATTAAAGACGCCTCTAAAGAGGTATGCCACACAGAAATCAACTGAAAAGTAATTAGGATTTTGCCGGAAATACCTAAGAAAAAGTAAATTTTAGCTTTTTAATTCTACAGGTTTTTATGGAATAATGTGAATATTTCAAAAAGTTCTTGTACGATGCTAAATATTTAGATATATCTCGGTAATCCAATAAAAAACGCTTATTTAACAATATGTCATAAAGAAATGCAAATGAAAAATATTACGGTTTTTGCCGGTTAAATCTAAAAGCAAGTAGAATTTTGCTTTGTAGTTCAAGGAGTTTTTTAATGGAATAATGTGAATATTTCAAAAAGTTCTAAGACCATGTAAATCTTTAGATATATCTCAGTAAATCAATAAAAGACGCTTCTAAAGCGGTATGCCATTAAGAAATCAAATGAGAAGTAATGCGGATTTTGCCAGAAATACCTAAGAAAAAATAAATTTTTGCTTTGTAATTCAACTGGTTTTTATGGAATAATGTGAATATTTCAAGAAGTTTTATTACGATGCTAAATCTTTAGATATATTTGAATAGTCCAATAAAATACGCTTCTAAAGCGGTATGCCACACAGAAATCAACTGAAAAGTAATTCATATTTTGCCGGAAATACCTAAGAAAAAATAAATTTTTGCTGTCTAATTCAACAGGCTGTTTGTGCAATAATATGAATATCTCAAAAAGTTCTTAGATATATCTCAGTAATCCGATAAAAGACGCTTCTAAAGCGATATGCCACACAGAAATCAATTAAAAAGTAATTCGGATTTTGCCAGAAATACAAAAAAATGTATATTTTTGCTTTTAATTCAGCAGGTTTCTTATGGAATAATGTGAATACTTAAAAAAGTTCTTGTACGATGTCAAATCTTTAGATATATCTCAGTAATCCAATCAAATACGCTTCTAATACGGTATGTTAAAAAAATTAAATGAAAAACAAGTAAAAAAGCTGTAGTCGAGACTGCTCCACTACGAAATCCCCTAAACCCCTCATCGAAAGAATAATATACCAAGAATTATTCGGTTCGTTTCTGCACGCATAACAAAGTACACATGCACACACACGCTGATCTACGCTTGTACGCATGTATGTGTGTATGCATTGCAGGCGTCTTGCTGACTCGCTGTCTCGCTTGCTCTGTCACGTTTGTTAAGCTGCGAAAACTTATTTGATTCATAATTCTGTTTCGTAATCAAACTGTCAGGTCTATATGTCAAACCAAACTGTATGACTTTAAAATAAGTGTTTTAACACATTTTGAGGTGAATTGGGGACCGGGATCCGAAATCTGACAAAAACCGATATTGTATTAAATTAGTATCTATGTATATCTATATATAAAAAAATAAAAATTATTATGGACTTAGAACTTGTCAATGGACATAAGACTTAACATCGGTGCTGTAGAACTCGCGATAATCTAACATTACACGCAACAGTCTAGCCATCTACACCACGGCACATCTTAAACTCGCAATAGCGAAAACGAATGAAATTCAGTGCTATGCGTCATATACGAAACAAAACAAAAACTAAAGCAGAGGCTGAAAATACAAATACAATTCAAAGACAATGCTAAACACAATTCAAAGACAATTCTGATTCTAAGAATCTGCATGGATGGCAACATAGAAAACAGACAAAGCTGTTTTGTGTGTATATGTGCACACGCATAGGAAAATTGCTTTGCGTTGCCAACGTTGCATGCATTTGCATTGCGATTTTAATTGCTTTATTTTGTTTAATAAATATGAACGTATTTAAGGAATTGTATTAAAAGTTTCAGCATATGATCTAGATATTCTATTGAACATTTTACGATTTTTTAGAAATCTCAACGCTTACAATTAGCTTTACATACAAATGTCAAATGCACACGCAGCCACACGCTGATCGACGCTTGCACGTATACATACATACATATGTATATGTATGTATGTACGCATTGCAGGCGTCTTGCTGACGCGCTGCCTAGCTTGCTCTGCCACGTGGGTTGCGTTGCGACAACTTCTATGATTAATAACTCTGTTTCTAGATGGACATTTGTAATCACACGTTCAGATTATGATCATGACAATCATATCTATATGCTAAACCAAACTGTATGTCTCTAGTATTTGAAATACATTTTTTACACATTTGGGGGTGTGGAGATGAATTGGGGACCGGAATCCAAAATCTGCCAAAAACCGAAATTGTATTAAATTAATATCTATATAAATGTAGAAGACTTGGAGACTCTAACTCTAAAGATGAGCGAGATATAATTTTATAACTGATTCTCGATAAATTGATATATCGATAACTCTGGAAATACAAGAGTTATCGAATTTCTGAAACAAACTCGTACTGCGCGAGCAATATACGAACCTAACACAAAAAGAATGAAGTCTCTAGCTTTTGTATCTTCGGATATCCTTCTTAGAATATTATTCTTTCCAAGAGGGGTTCGGGGGATTTCGTAGTCGAGCAGTCGCGACTACAGCTATATCCTTTACTTGTTTCTTGGGAATGCCACACCTCCTTCTCCCTGTTACATACATTTAACAAAAAGTATACTCTAGATTCCCATGCTAAATGGGTTCAGGGTATAAATATGTCTCCAGTTAATCCTAAGAATAAATAGACTTTTGCTTTCTAAAACCAGGTATGCTATAAGGAAATTCAAATATTTCAGAAACTTATTACGGTTTTTGCTGGAAATACCTAAAAATATAGTAAAGTTTTTACTTTCTAATTAAAGAGGTTTTCTAGGGAATAATGTGAATATTTCAAAATGTTCTTAGACTATGCTAAATATTTAGATATATCTCAGTAATCCCACAAAAGACGCTTCTAAAACGGTATGCCATAAGGCAATCAAATGAGATATTGTACGGTTTTTGCTGGAAATTCCTAAAAAATAATAAAGTTTTTGCTGTCTAATTCGAGAGGTTTTTTTTTTGGGAATAATGTTAATATTTCAAAAAGTTCTTAGACCATGCTAAATATATAAATATGTCTCAGTAATCCAATAAAAGTACGCTTCTAAAACGGTATGCCACAAAGGAAATCTCTTGAGAAATAATTACGGGTTTTGCTGGAAATACCTATGAAAAATAGTAAAGTTTTTGCTTTCTAATTCAAGATGTTTTTTAGGGAATAATGTGGATATTTCAAAAAGTTCTTAGACCTTGCTAAATATTTTAAATATATCTCAGTAATCCAATAAAAGTCGTTTCTAAAACGGTATGCCATAAGGAAATCTCATGAAAAATATTACGGTGTTTGCTGGAAAAACCTAAAAAACTAAAGTAATATTTTGCTTTCTAATTTAAGAGTTTTTATTCTCTGTTCCCAAAGGGAAAAGGTTATATTGACTTTGTGTAATATCCGTCTTGCTGTCCGTATGAACGCAATATTTTTCGGCGCTATTAGAGCTAGAGACTTGAAATTTTAACCATATACTCATGTGTGCTCCCGAATTATAAAGTGTGAACATTTTCCCGATCCGCCCACTAGGGTAAATCGTATGCCAGTAATCGTACTAGTTAATGAGCTAGAGAGTTGCAATTTGGAATGTATACTCGCGGTGACAACCCAAGTTCAAATAGCTATGGCGGATATATATACGCCCATTGGGGCGTGGCAGATCGGGAAAAACGTAACTTATACAGCTTTAAAGCTAGAAGGCTGAAATTTCGCATGTGAGCTAAGGTAATGATTCTATGAAGATCGATCAAAAAGTTTATGTCTATGTCCATTGGGGGCGTGGCAAATCGGACCTGAATATATGGTGATTTTTGAAATTGTGCTCTATTTTGAACACTATTGACACTAGAGACTTGAAATTTAGCATTTATACTCTGGTTTACTACCCAACGATCAATAAGCTATGGTAGATACATCTACGCCCTCAGGAGGCGTGGCAAACCGCAAAAGCTTATATCTCCTATATTTTTAGAGCTAGAAGCTTCAAAATTAGATGGTTCAGTTTCTAATGGCCTCCTCTATCGATGACCAAAAAATAATTTGTCAGCCTCTTTGGGGGCGTGGCATATCGAAAAATACCCAGTAATTTTCGTATTTTTGGAGTGTAGCAACCAAATTTTGCAGTTATGTTACCCTCGGTACTTTCTAAAAACTGGCAAAAAATTATGCGTCAACGCCCACGGGGGCGTGGCAAATCGGCAAAGAAATTTGTTGTGGCGACCTGAATAATTCATGCTTATAAATTGGCTTAGTAGTAATTGCTAAGATGGCAGAAAGCATTTTAACATAATTATAAAAATATTAATGAATTCAAAAAATTAAATTTATAAGTTTTCGATTTAAAAAATAAAAAGTTCCCAGCGGGATATGAACCCAGGTCCCTTTGATAATTACATGTAATAGTTAGCTAAACCTAAATATGTGCACTGCTACACATCACACAATTAAATAGAAATTCTTACAATATTATAGCATGCAGCCTTTGCATGTAAGCATAGAAAATCAATCAGCTGTGCGCGCACAGCTGTTTGTTGCTTGCAATGTACGTTTGCTAATTGCCGAAATATTTCGTTTATTGAATGTATATTAAATAAATAAAATACACCTGTGGGAACAGAGTATATCGCAGTTAGCAGCGCCTAACTGCAACGTTCTTACTTGTTTTTTATGGAATAATGTGAATATTTGAAAAAGTTCGTGTACGATGCTAAATCTTTAGATATATCTCAGTAATCCAATAAACGACGCTTCTAAAACGTAATGCCATAAAGGAACCAAATGAAAAGTAATTCGGATTTTGCCGGTAAAACCCTAAGATAAAATACATTTTTGCTTCAATTCAACAGTTTTTTTATGGAATAATGTGAATATTTCAAAAAGATCTTGTAAGATGCTAAATCTTTAGATATATCTCAGTAAACCGAAAAAAAAAACGCTTCTAGAACGGTATGCCATAAAAATACCAAATGAAAAATAATACGGTTATTGCCGGTCAAACCTAAAAAAAAAGTAAACTATTGTCTAATTAAAGAGTTTATTTAGGGAATAATGTGAATATTAAAAAAAAAGAAATTTTTGCTTTCTAATTCAACAGGTTTTATATGTAATAATGTGAATATTTCGAAATGTTCGTAGACCATGCAATATCCATAGATATATCTGAGTAATCCGATGAAGGACGCTTCTAGAACGGTATGCGATAAAGAAATACAATGAAAGATACTCCGGTAATAGCTTATTAAACATCGTAAATAGTCAATTTGTTTCGCTCTGCCCGCTTTTTACGACAGTGACGAGCGCTTACGTTACATAGAATGGTTAAATTGTAAATTTCCGAAAAATTGTTTAGTGTTTATATGTGTTTATATCGAAAGTACTGCCCATGACGATTCAAAAAGTATATTTGTATATATTTAAAATCGGACAAAGGATATCCGAACTAGAGCCATTTGAAGTTCTATCGGTCTTCTATTTTTGGATTTATGTGAATATTTCGAAAAGTTATTAGACAATGCAATATCCATAGATATAACTGAGAAATCCGTAAAAGGACGCTTCTAGAACGGTATGCTGTAAAGTAATCGAATGAAAGATACTCCGGTTAAACTTCGTAAAAAGTCAATTTGTTTCGCTCTGCCCGCTTTTTACGATAGTGACGAGCGCTTACGTTACATAGAATGGTTAAATTGTAAATTTCCGAAAAATTGTCAGTGTTTATATCGAAAGTACTGCCCATGACGATTCAAAAAGTATATTTGAGTTTAAAATCGGACAAAGGATATCCGAACTAGAGCCATTTGAAGTTCTATCGGTCTTCTATTTTTGGATTTATGTGAATATTTCGAAAAGTTATTAGACAATGCAATATCCATAGATATAACTGAGAAATCCGTAAAAGGACGCTTCTAAAACGGTATGCCATAAAGAAGTCTAGTGAAAGATACTCCGGTTATAGCTTGTTAAACCTCGTAAATAGTCAATCTGTTTCGCTCAGGCCGCTTTTTACGATAGTGACGAGGGCTTACGTTACATAGGATGGTTAAAATGGCAGAAATGAAAATGATCCGAAAAAAGGTCAGTGTTTATACCGAAAGTACTGCCTATGACGATTCAAAAAGTATATTTGAACTTAAAATCGGACAAAGGATAACAGAGCTAGAGCCATGTAAAGTTCAATTGGGCTTCATTTTATGGAATTATGCGAATATATCGAAAGGTTCTTAGACCATGCAATATCTGTATATATCTCAGTAATCCGATAAAGAACGCTTCTAGAGCGGTATGCCATAAAGAAATCGAATGAAAGATACTCCGGTTATAGTTTGTTAAACTTCGTAAAAAGTCAATTTGATTCGCTCAGGCCGCTTTTTACGATAATGACTAGGGCTTACGTTACATAGGATGGTTAACATGAAAATTTCCAAAAAATTGTCAGTGCTTATATCGAAAGTACTTCCCATGACGATTCAAAAAGTATATTTGAAATGATAACTGAGCTAGAGCTTTTTAAATTTCAATCGATCGTTTTTTTGTACCGTGAACCAATTGAAAATGGGAATTCAGGGTATAATGTTTTTGTGAAAATGTATGTAACAGGCAGAAGGAGACGTCGCAGACCCCATAAAGTACATATATTCTTGATCAGCACAAAAAAATTAGTTGATATAGCCCAGTCCGTCTGTCCGTCCGTCCGTCCGTCCGTCGGTCCGTATGAATGTCGAGATTTCGGAAACTACAAAAGCTAGAGAGCTGAAATTACATGAATACTCTTATGTTAGTTACGCAGTACAAGTTTATTTTGTTTTTTCGATAACTCATCCCATCCCTTAATTATCGATAAAAATCGAAAATTCGTTTACGTTTTCTACGTTTTTCGAGCATAACTTCTACACCGTTTTAGCTAGAGACTTCAAATTTGTATATTTAGATAGATATTATGGATACGCAGATTTTGTAATTTTCAGATTTTGGATGCCACGCCCCTTTCGCCCCCAATTTGAAAAAAAAAGTATTTCAACTACTAGAGACTTGAGATTTGGCAAACGGACAAATTGAATGCTATTAATATATTCTGAAAGTTTCATGAAGATAGTCCACTTAGAAATGGAGTTATAAGCGTTGAAAGTACAGCCCATCCCACCCCCAACCGTCGGCAGCAACTGCGCGGTTAGCAGAGCGCGCGCTTATACGTGCGTAAGGAAGAAGAATATTAATTGTTTTGCAGGGTTCAGGGTATCTCGTAGTCGAGCCGTCTCGACTAGAGCCTTCTTACTTGTTTTATATTTTTTTTTAATTATGTGAATATTTAGAAATGATCGTAGAGCATGCAATATCAATAGATATAACTGAGTAATCCGATAAAGGACGCTTCTACGACGGTATGCCATAAAGAAATCGAATGAAAGATACTCCAGTTATAGCTTGTTAAACCTCGTAAATAGTCAATTTTTCGCTCAGGCCGCTTTTTACGATAGTAACGAGGGTTTACGTTACGTAGGATGGTTAAAATGGCAAAAATTAAAATTTTTCGAAAAAAAAATGTCTGTGTTTATACAGAAAGTACTGCCTATGACGATTCAAAAAGTATATTTGAGCTTATAATCGGACAAAGAATAACCGAGCTAGAGCCATATAGAGTTCAATTGGTCTTCTGTTTATGGAATTATGTAAATATCTCGAAAAGTTCTCAAACAATGCAATATCCAAAGATATATCTGAGTAATTTGATAAAGGACGCTTCTAGAACGGTATGCCATAAAGAAATCGAATGAAAGATACTCCGGTTATAGCTTGTTAAACTTCGTAAAAAGTCAATTTGATTCGCTCAGGCCGCTTTTTACGATAATAACTAGGGCTTACGTTACATAGGATGGTTAACATGAAAATTTCCAAAAAATTGTCAGTGCTTATATCGAAAGTACTTCCCATGACGATTCAAAAAGTATATTTGAGCTTAAAATCGGACAAAGGATAACCGATCTAGAGCTTTTTAAAGTTCAATCGATCGTTTTTTTGTACCCTGAACCAATTGAAAATGGGAATTCAGGGTGTAATGTTTTTGTGAAAATGTGTGTAACAGGCAGAAGGAGACGTCGCAGACCCCATAAAGTACATATATTCTTGATCAGCACAAAAAAATAAGTTGATATAGCCCTGTCCGTCTGTCCATCCGTCCGTCCGTCCGTATGAATGTCGAGATTTCGGAAACTACAAAAGCTAGAGAGCTGAAATTTTACATGAATACTCGTATGTTAGTTACGCAGTACAAGTTTATTTTGTTTTTTCGATAACTCATCCCATCCCTTAATTATCGATAAAAAATCGAAAATTCGTTTACGTTTTTTACGTTTTTCGAGCATAACTTCTACACCGTTTTAGCTAGAGACTTCAAATTTGTATATTTAGATAGATATTATGGATACGCAGATTTTGTAATTTTCAGATTTTAGATGCCACGCCCCTTTCGCCCCCAATTTGAAAAAAACGTATTTCAACTACTAGAGACTTGAGATTTGGTGAACAGACAAATTTGAATGCTATTAATATATTCTGAAAGTTTCATGACGATAGTCCACCTAGAAATGGAGTTATAAGCATTCAAAATACAGCCCATCCCACCCCCAACCGTCGGCAGCAACTGCGCGGTTAGCAGAGGGCGCGTAATATATACGTGCGGTAAGAATAAGAATATTTTATTTTGGCAGGGTTCAAGCCGTCTCGACTAGAGCCCTCTTACTTGTTTTAATTTTCTTGAAATTATGTGAATATTTACAAATGATCGTAGAGCATGCAATATCAATAGATATAACTGAGTAATCCGATAAAGGACGCTTCTACGACGGTATGCCATAAAGAAATCGAATGAAAGATACTCCGGACATAGCTTATTTAAACTCGTAAGTAGTCAATGTCTTTCGCTCAGGCCGCTTTTTACGATAGTAACTAGGGCTTACGTTACATAGGATGGTTAAAATGGCAGAAATAAAAATGTTTCGAAATAATGTCAGTGTTTACATCGAAAGTACTGCCTATGACGATTCAGAAAGTATATTTTCGCTTAAAATCGGACAAAGGATAACCGAACTAGAGTCATTTAAAGTTCTATCGTTTTTCTTTTTATGGAATTATTTGAATATTTCGTAAAGTTCTCAGATCATGCAATATCCATAGATATATCTGAGTAGTCCGATAAAGGACGCTTTAAGAACGGTGACGAGGGCTTACGTTACATAAGATGGTTAAAATGGCACAAATGAAAATGTTTCGAAAAAATGTTAGTGTTTATATCGAAAGTACTGCCTATGACGATTCAAAAAGTATATTTGAGCTTAAAATCGAACAAAGGATAACCGAGCTAGAGCCATGTAAAGTTCAATTGGTCTTCTTTTTATAGAATTATGTAAATATCTCGAAAAGTTCTTAAACAATGCAATATCCAAAGATACGCTTTTTACGATAGTAACGAGGGTTTACGTTACATGGGATGGCTAAAATGGCTAAAATGAAAATTTTTCGAAAAAAATGTTAAGGTTTAAATCGAAAGTACTGCAAATGACGATTCAAAAAGTATATTTGAGCTTAAAATCGGACAAAGGATAACCGAGCTAGAGCCATGTAAATTTCAATTGGTCTTCCGTTGATGGAATTATGTGAATATAACGAAAGGATCTTAGACCATGCAATATCTATATATATATCTGGGTAGTCCGATAAAGGTTGCTTTATGAACGGTATGCCATAAATAAATCGGAACCTCGTAAATAGTCAATTTTTTTTCGGTCAATCCGCTTTTTACGATAGTAACGAGGGTTTACGATACATAGGATGGTTAAAGCGGCAAATATGAAAATTTTTCGAAAAAAATGTTAGTATTTATATTGAAAGTACTGCCTATGACGATTCAAAAACTATATTTGAGCTTAAAATCGGACAAAGGATAACCGAGCTAGAGCCATTTAAAGTTCAATTGGTCTTCTTTTTATTGAATTATGTAAATATCTCGAAAAGTTGATAAACCATGCAATATCCATAGATATATCTGAGTAATCCTATAAAGGATGCTTCTAGAACAGTATGCCATAAAGAAATCGAATGAAAGATACTCCGGTTATAGCTTGTTAAACCTCGTAAATAGTCAATTTTTTTTTTGCTCAGGCCGCTTTTTACGATTGGAAAATGTTTTGAAAAAATGTTAGTGTTTATATCGAAAGTACTGCCCGTGACGATTCAAAAACTATATTTGAGCTTAAAATCGGACAACAAGATATAACTGAGAAATCCGTAAAAGGACGCTTCTAGAACGGTATGCTGTAAAGTAATCGAATGAAAGATACTCCGGTTAAACTTCGTAAAAAGTCAATTTGTTTCGCTCAGGCCGCCTTTTTCGATAGTAACTAGGGCTTACGTTACATAGGATGGTTAAAATGGCAGAAATGAAAATGTTTCGGAAAATTGTCAGTATTTAAACCGAAAGTACTGCCTATGACGATTCAAAAAGTATATTTGAGCTTAAAATCGGACAAAGGATAACCGAATTAGAGCCATTTGAAGTTCTATCGGTCTTCTATTTTTGGATTTATGTGAATATTTCGAAAAGTTATTAGACAATGCAATATCCATAGATATAACTGAGAAATCCGTAAAAGGACGCTTCTAGAACGGTATGCTGTAAAGTAATCGAATGAAAGATACTCCGGTTAAACTTCGTAAAAAGTCAATTTGTTTCGCTCAGGCCGCCTTTTTCGATAGTAACTAGGGCTTACGTTACATAGGATGGTTAAAATGGCAGAAATGAAAATGTTTCGGAAAATTGTCAGTATTTAAACCGAAAGTACTGCCTATGACGATTCAAAAAGTATATTTGAGCTTAAAATCGGACAAAGGATAACCGAATTAGAGCCATTTGAAGTTCTATCGGTCTTCTATTTTTGGATTTATGTGAATATTTCGAAAAGTTATTAGACAATGCAATATCCATAGATATAACTGAGAAATCCGTAAAAGGACGCTTCTAGAACGGTATGCTGTAAAGTAATCGAATGAAAGATACTCCGGTTAAACTTCGTAAAAAGTCAATTTGTTTCGCTCAGGCCGCCTTTTTCGATAGTAACTAGGGCTTACGTTACATAGGATGGTTAAAATGGCAGAAATGAAAATGTTTCGGAAAATTGTCAGTATTTAAACCGAAAGTACTGCCTATGACGATTCAAAAAGTATATTTGAGCTTAAAATCGGACAAAGGATAACCGAACTAGAGCCATTTGAAGTTCTATCGGTCTTCTATTTTTGGATTTATGTGAATATTTCGAAAAGTTATTAGACAATGCAATATCCATAGATATAACTGAGAAATCCGTAAAAGGACGCTTCTAGAACGGTATGCTGTAAAGTAATCGAATGAAAGATACTCCGGTTAAACTTCGTAAAAAGTCAATTTGTTTCGCTCAGGCCGCCTTTTTCGATAGTAACTAGGGCTTACGTTACATAGGATGGTTAAAATGGCAGAAATGAAAATGTTTCGGAAAATTGTCAGTATTTAAACCGAAAGTACTGCCTATGACGATTCAAAAAGTATATTTGAGCTTAAAATCGGACAAAGGATAACCGAACTAGAGCCATTTGAAGTTCTATCGGTCTTCTATTTTTGGATTTATGTGAATATTTCGAAAAGTTATTAGACAATGCAATATCCATAGATATAACTGAGAAATCCGTAAAAGGACGCTTCTAGAACGGTATGCTGTAAAGTAATCGAATGAAAGATACTCCGGTTAAACTTCGTAAAAAGTCAATCTGTTTCACGCAGGCCGTTTTTTACGATAGTAATGAGGGCTTACGTTACATAGGATGGTTAAAATGGCAGAAATGAAAATATTTCGAAAAAAATGTCTGTTTTTATACCGAAAGTTTTTCCTATCACGATTAAAAAAGTATATTTGAGCTAAAAATCGGACAAAGGGCAACTGAGCTAGAGCCATTTAAAGTTCAATTGGTCTTCTTTTTATGGAATTATGTGAATATATCGAAAGGTTCTTAGACCATGCAATATCTGTATATATCTCAGTAATCCGATAAAGAACGCTTCTAGAGCGGTATGCCACAAAGAAATCGAATGAAAGATACTCCGGTTATAGCTTGTTAAACCTCGTAAATAGTCAATTTTTTTTTGCTCAGGCCGCTTTTTACGATTGGAAAATGTTTTGAAAAAATGTTAGTGTTTATATTGAAAGTACTGCCTATGACGATTCAAAAACTATATTTGAGCTTAAAATCGGACAAAGGATAACCGAGCTAGAGCCATTTAAAGTTCAATTGGTCTTCTTTTTATTGAATTATGTAAATATCTCGAAAAGTTGATAAACCATGCAATATCAATAGATATATCTGAGTAATCCTATAAAGGATGCTTCTAGAACAGTATGCCATAAAGAAATCGAATGAAAGATACTCCGGTTAAACTTCGTAAAAAGTCAATCTGTTTCACGCAGGCCGTTTGTTACGATAGTAATGAGGGCTTACGTTACATAGGATGGTTAAAATGGCAGAAATGAAAATATTTCGAAAAAAATGTCTGTTTTTATACCGAAAGTTCTTCCTATCACGATTCAAAAAGTATATTTGAGCTAAAAATCGGACAAAGGGCAACTGAGCTAGAGCCATATAAAGTTCAATTGGGCTTCATTTTATGGAATTATGTGAATATATCGAAATGTTCTTAGACCATGCAATATCCATAGATATATTTGAGTAATCCGATATAAGACGCTTCTAGAATGGTTTGCCATAAAGAAATCAAATGAAATATACTCCGGTTATAGCTTGTTAAACCTCGTAAATAGTCAATCTGTTTCGCTCAGGCCGCTTTTTACGATAGTGACGAAGGTTTACGTTACATAGGATGGTTAAAATGGCTAAAATGAAAATTTTATAAAAAAATGTTAGTGCTTATATCGAAAGTACTGCAAATGACGATTCAAAAAGTATATTTGAGCTTTATATCGGACAAAGGATAACCGAGCTAGAGCCATGTAAAGTTCAATTGGTCTTCTTTTAATGGATTTATGTGAATATTTCGAAATGTTCTTAGACCATGCAATATCCATAGATATATCTGAGTAATCCGATAAAGAACGCTTCTAGAACGGTATGCCATAAAGAAGTCGAGTGAAACATACTCCGGTTATAGCTTGTTAAACTTCGTAAATAGTCAAATTGTTTCGTTCAGGGCGCTTTACACGATAGTAACGAGTGCTGTCAATCGGACAAAGGATAACCGAACTAGAGCCATGTAAAGTTCAATTGGTCTTCTTTTCATGGAATTATGTGAATATATCGAAAGGTTCTTAGACCATGCAATATCTATATATATATCTGAGTAGTCCGATAAAGGATGCTTTGTGAACGGTATGCCATAAATAAATCGAAACCTCGTAAATAGTCAATTTTTTTTTTCGCTCAAGCCGCTTTTTACGATAGTAACGAGGGCTTACGTTACAAATAATGGTTAAAATGGCAAAAATGAAAATTTTTCGAAAAAAATGTTAGTGTTTATATTGAAAGTACTGCCTATTACGATTCAAAAAGTATATTTTAGCTTAAAATCGGACAAAGGATAACCGAACTAGAGCAATTTAAAGTTTTATCGTTTTTCTTTTTATGGAATTATGTGAATATTTCGTAATGTTCTTAAAAAATGCAATATCCAAAGATATATCTGAGTAATCCGATGAAGGACGCTTATAGAACGGTATGCCATAAAGAAATCGAATGAAAGATACTCCGGTTATGGGTTATTAAACCTCGTAAATAGTCAATTTGTTTCGCTCAGGCCGGCTTTTACGATTGTAACTAGGGCTTACGTTACATAGGATGGTTAAAATGGCAGAAATGAAAATGTTTTGAAAAAATGTTAGTGTTTATATCGAAAGTACTGCCCGTGACGATTCAAAAACTATATTTGAGCTTAAAATCGGACAACAAGATATAACTGAGAAATCCGTAAAAGGACGCTTCTAGAACGGTATGCTGTAAAGTAATCGAATGAAAGATACTCCGGTTAAACTTCGTAAAAAGTCAATTTGTTTCGCTCAGGCCGCCTTTTTCGATAGTAACTAGGGCTTACGTTACATAGGATGGTTAAAATGGCAGAAATGAAAATGTTTCGGAAAATTGTCAGTATTTAAACCGAAAGTACTGCCTATGACGATTCAAAAAGTATATTTGAGCTTAAAATCGGACAAAGGATAACCGAATTAGAGCCATTTGAAGTTCTATCGGTCTTCTATTTTTGGATTTATGTGAATATTTCGAAAAGTTATTAGACAATGCAATATCCATAGATATAACTGAGAAATCCGTAAAAGGACGCTTCTAGAACGGTATGCTGTAAAGTAATCGAATGAAAGATACTCCGGTTAAACTTCGTAAAAAGTAAATTTGTTTCGCTCAGGCCGCCTTTTTCGATAGTAACTAGGGCTTACGTTACATAGGATGGTTAAAATGGCAGAAATGAAAATGTTTCGGAAAATTGTCAGTATTTAAACCGAAAGTACTGCCTATGACGATTCAAAAAGTATATTTGAGCTTAAAATCGGACAAAGGATAACCGAATTAGAGCCATTTGAAGTTCTATCGGTCTTCTATTTTAGGATTTATGTGAATATTTCGAAAAGTTATTAGACAATGCAATATCCATAGATATAACTGAGAAATCCGTAAAAGGACGCTTCTAGAACGGTATGCTGTAAAGTAATCGAATGAAAGATACTCCGATTAAACTTCGTAAAAAGTCTATTTGTTTCGCTCAGGCCGCCTTTTTCGATAGTAACTAGGGCTTACGTTACATAGGATGGTTAAAATGGCAGAAATGAAAATGTTTCGGAAAATTGTCAGTATTTAAACCGAAAGTACTGCCTATGACGATTCAAAAAGTATATTTGAGCTTAAAATCGGACAAAGGATAACCGAACTAGAGCCATTTGAAGTTCTATCGGTCTTCTATTTTTGGATTTATGTGAATATTTCGAAAAGTTATTAGACAATGCAATATCCATAGATATAACTGAGAAATCCGTAAAAGGACGCTTCTAGAACGGTATGCTGTAAAGTAATCGAATGAAAGATACTCCGGTTAAACTTCGTAAAAAGTCAATTTGTTTCGCTCAGGCCGCCTTTTTCGATAGTAACTAGGGCTTACGTTACATAGGATGGTTAAAATGGCAGAAATGAAAATGTTTCGGAAAATTGTCAGTATTTAAACCGAAAGTACTGCCTATGACGATTCAAAAAGTATATTTGAGCTTAAAATCGGACAAAGGATAACCGAATTAGAGCCATTTGAAGTTCTATCGGTCTTCTATTTTTGGATTTATGTGAATATTTCGAAAAGTTATTAGACAATGCAATATCCATAGATATAACTGAGAAATCCGTAAAAGGACGCTTCTAGAACGGTATGCTGTAAAGTAATCGAATGAAAGATACTCCGGTTAAACTTCGTAAAAAGTCAATTTGTTTCGCTCAGGCCGCCTTTTTCGATAGTAACTAGGGCTTACGTTACATAGGATGGTTAAAATGGCAGAAATGAAAATGTTTCGGAAAATTGTCAGTATTTAAACCGAAAGTACTGCCTATGACGATTCAAAAAGTATATTTGAGCTTAAAATCGGACAAAGGATAACCGAATTAGAGCCATTTGAAGTTCTATCGGTCTTCTATTTTTGGATTTATGTGAATATTTCGAAAAGTTATTAGACAATGCAATATCCATAGATATATCTGAGTAATCCGATAAAGAACGCTTCTAGAACGGTATGCCATAAAGAAGTCGAGTGAAACATACTCCGGTTATAGCTTGTTAAACTTCGTAAATAGTCAAATTGTTTCGTTCAGGGCGCTTTACACGATAGTAACGAGTGCTGCCAATCGGACAAAGGATAACCGAACTAGAGCCATGTAAAGTTCAATTGGTCTTCTTTTCATGGAATTATGTGAATATATCGAAAGGTTCTTAGACCATGCAATATCTATATATATATCTGAGTAGTCCGATAAAGGATGCTTTGTGAACGGTATGCCATAAATAAATCGAAACCTCGTAAATAGTCAATTTTTTTTTTCGCTCAAGCCGCTTTTTACGATAGTAACGAGGGCTTACGTTACAAATAATGGTTAAAATGGCAAAAATGAAAATTTTTCGAAAAAAATGTTAGTGTTTATATTGAAAGTACTGCCTATTACGATTCAAAAAGTATATTTTAGCTTAAAATCGGACAAAGGATAACCGAACTAGAGCAATTTAAAGTTCTATCGTTTTTCTTTTTATGGAATTATGTGAATATTTCGTAATGTTCTTAAAAAATGCAATATCCAAAGATATATCTGAGTAATCCGATGAAGGACGCTTATAGAACGGTATGCCATAAAGAAATCGAATGAAAGATACTCCGGTTATGGGTTATTAAACCTCGTAAATAGTCAATTTGTTTCGCTCAGGCCGGCTTTTACGATTGTAACTAGGGCTTACGTTACATAGGATGGTTAAAATGGCAGAAATGAAAATGTTTTGAAAAAATGTTAGTGTTTATATCGAAAGTACTGCCCGTGACGATTCAAAAAGTATATTTGAGCTTAACGTCGGACAACGGATAACCGAGCTAGAGCCATGTAAAGTTCATATGGTCTTCTGTTTTTGGAATTATGTAAATATCTCGAAAAGTTCTTAAACAATGCAATATCTATATATATATCTGAGTAATCCGATAAAGAACGCTTCTAGAACGGTATGCCATTAAGAAGTCGAGTGAAACATTCTCCGGTTATAGCTTGTTAAACTTCGTAAATAGTCAAATTGTTTCGTTCAGGGCGCTTTACACGATAGTAACGAGTGCTGCCAATCGGACAAAGGATAACCGAGCTAGAGCCATATAGAGTTCAATTGGTCTTCTGTTTATTGAATTATGTAAATATCTCGAAAAGTTCTTAGACCATGCAATATCCATAGATATATCTGAGTATTCCGATAAAGGACGCTTCTAGAACGGTATGCCATAAAGAAATCGAATGAAAAATACTCCGGTTATAGCTTGTTAATTTTCGTAAAAAGTCAATTTGATTCGCTCAGGCCGCTTTTTACGATAATAACTAGGGCTTACGTACATAGGATGGTTAACATAAAAATTTCCAAAAAATTGTCAGTGCTTATATCGAAAGTACTTCCCATGACGATTCAAAAAGTATATTTGAGCTTAAAATCGGACAAATGATAACCGAGCTAGAGCTTTTTAAATTTCTATCGATCGTTTTTTTGTACCCTGAACCAATTGAAAATGGGAATTCAGGGTATAATGTTTTTGTGAAAATGTATGTAACAGCAAGAAGGAGACGTCGCAGAACCCATAAAGTACATATATTCTTGATCAGCACAAAAAAATAAGTTGATATAGCCCTGTCCGTCTGTCCATCCGTCCGTCCGTCCGTATGAATGTCGAGATTTCGGAAACTACAAACGCTAGAGAGCTGAAATTTTACATGAATACTCGTATGCTAGTTACGCAGTACAAGTTTATTTTGTTTTTTCGATAACTCATCCCATCCCTTAATTATCGATAAAAAATCGAAAATTCGTTTACGTTTTTTACGTTTTTCGAGCATAACTTCTACACCGTTTTAGCTAGAGACTTCAAATTTGTATATTTAGATAGATATTATGGATACGCAGATTTTGTAATTTTCAGATTTGAAAAAAACAACGACCAATTTGAAAAAAACGTATTTCAACTACTAGAGATTTGAGATTTGGTGAACAGACAAATTTGAATGCTATTAATATATTCTGAAAGTTTCATGACGATAGTCCACCTAGAAATGGAGTTATAAGCATTCAAAATACAGCCCATCCCACCCCCAACCGTCGGCAGCAACTGCGTGGTTAGCAGAGGGCGCGTAATATATACGTGCGGTAAGAATAAGAATATTTTATTTTGGCAGCGTTCAAGCCGTCTCGACTAGAGCCCTCTTACTTGTTTTAATTTTCTTGAAATTATGTGAATATTTAGAAATGATCGTAGAGCATGCAATATCAATAGATATAACTGAGTAATCCGATAAAGGACGCTTCTACGACGGTATGCCATAAAGAAATCGAATGAAAGATACTCCAGTTATAGCTTGTTAAACCTCGTAAATAGTCCATTTTTTCGCTCAGGCCGCTTTTTACGATAGTAACGAGGGTTTACGTTACATAGGATGGTTAAAATGGCAAAAATGAAAAATTTTCGAAAAATGTTAGTGTTTATATCGAAAGTACTGCCTATTACGATTCAAAAAGTATATTTTAGCTTAAAATCGGACAAAGGATAACCGAACTAGAGCAATTTAAAGATCTATCGTTTTTCTTTTTATGGAATTATGTGAATATTTCGTAAAGTTCTTAGACCATGCAATATCCATAGATATATCTGAGTAGTCCGATAAAAGACGCTTTAAGAACGGTGACGAGGGCTTACGTTACATAAGATGGTTAAAATGTGAGAAATGAAAATGTTTCGAAAAAATGTTAGTGTTATATCGAAAGTACTGCCTATGACGATTCAAAAAGTATATTTGAGCTTAAAATCGGACAAAGGATAACCGAGCTAGAGCCATGTAAATTTCAATTGGTCTTCTTTTTATAGAATTATGTAAATATCTCGAAAAGTTCTTAAACAATGCAATATCCAAAGATATATCTGATTAATCCGATAAAGGACGCTTCTAGAACGGTATGGCATAAAAAATCGAATGAAAGATACTCCGGTTATGGCTTATTAAACCTCGTAAATAGTCAATTTGTTTCGCTCAGGCCGCTTTTTACGATTGTAACTAGGGCTTACGTTACATAAGATGGTTAAAATGTGAGAAATGAAAATGTTTCGAAAAAATGTTAGTGTTATATCGAAAGTACTGCCTATGACGATTCAAAAAGTATTTTTGAGCTTAAAATCGGACAAAGGATAACCGAGCTAGATCAATGTAAAGTTCATATGGTCTTCTTTTTTTCGAATTAAGTAAATAAATCGAAAAGTTCTTAAACAATGCAATATCCATAGATATATCTGAGTAATCCGATAAAGGACGCTTCCAGAACGGTATGCCATAAAGAAATCGAATGAAAGATACTCCGGTTATAGCTTGTTAAACCTCGTAAATAGTCCATTTTTTTCGCTCAGGCCTCTTCTTACGATAGTAACGAGGTTTTACGTTACATAGGATGGTTAAAATGGCAAAAATAAAAGTTTTTCAAAAAAATGTTAGTGCTTATATCGAAAGTACTGCCTATGTCGATGCAATATCCATGCAATATCCATAGATATATCTGAGTTATCCGATAAAGGACGCTTCTAGAACGGTATGCCATAAAGAAATCGAATGAAAGATACTCCGGTTATAGCTTGTTAAACTTCGAAAAAAATCAATTTGATTCGCTCAGGCCGCTTTTTACGATAATAACTAGGGACTACGATACATAGGATGGTTAACATGAAAATTTCCAAAAAATTGTCAGTGCTTATATCGAAAGTACTTCCTATGACGATTCAAAAAGTATATTTGAGCTTTAAATCGGACAAAGGATAACCGAGCTAGAGCCATGTAAAGCTCAATTGGTCTTCTTTTTATAGAATTATGTAAATATCTCGAAAAGTTCTTAAACAATGCAATATCCAAAGATATATCTGAGTAATCCGATAAAGGACGCTTCTAGAACGGTATGCCATAAAGAAATCGAATGAAAGATACTCCGGTTATAGCTTATTAAACCTCGTAAATAGTCAATTTATTTCTCTCGGGCCGCTTTTTACGATAGTAACGAAGGTTTACGTTACATGGGATGGTTAAAATGGCTAAAATGAAAATTTTTCGAAAAAAAATGTTAATGCTTATATCGAAAGTACTTCCCATGACGATTCAAAAAGTATATTTGAACTTAAAATCGGACAACGGATAACCGAGCTAGAGCCATTTCAAGTTCTATCGGTTTTCATTTTATGGAATTATGTGATAATGTCGAAAACATCTTAGACCATGCAATATCCATATATATATCTGAGTAATCCGATAAAGGACGCTTCTAGAACGGTATGCCATAAAGAAATCGAATGAAAGATACTCCGGTTATAGCTTGTTAAACTTCGAAAAAAGTCAATTTTATTCGCTCAGGCCGCTTTTTACGATAATAACTAGGGATTACGTTACACAGGATGGTTAACATGAAAATTTCCAAAAAATTGTCAGTGCTTATATCGAAAGTATTTCCCATGACGATACAAAAAGTATATTTGAGCTTAAAATCGGACAAAGGATAACCGAGCTAGAGCCATGTAAAGTTCATATGGTCTTATTTTTTTGGAATTAAGTAAATATCTCGAAAAGTTCTTAAACACTGCAATATCCATAGATATATCTGAGTAATCCGATAAAGGACGCTTCCAGAACGGTATGCCATAAAGATATCGAATGAAAGATACTCCGGTTATAGCTTGTTAAACCTCGTAAAAAGTCAATTTTTTTCTCTCGGGCCGATTTTTACGATAGTAACGAAGGTTTACGTTACATGGGATGGTTAAAATGGCTAAAATGAAAATTTTTCGAAAAAAAATGTTAATGCTTATATCGAAAGTACTTCCCATGACGATTCAAAAAGTATATTTGAACTTAAAATCGGACAACGGATAACCGAGCTAGAGCCATTTCAAGTTCTATCGGTTTTCAATTTATGGAATTATGTGATAATGTCGAAAACATCTTAGACCATGCAATATCCATATATATATCTGAGTAATCCGATAAAGGACGCTTCTAGAACGGTATGCCATAAAGAAATCGAATGAAAGATACTCCGGTTATAGCTTGTTAAACTTCGAAAAAAGTCAATTTTATTCGCTCAGGCCGCTTTTTACGATAATAACTAGGGATTACGTTACACAGGATGGTTAACATGAAAATTTCCAAAAAATTGTCAGTGCTTATATCGAAAGTACTTCCCATGACGATACAAAAAGTATATTTGAGCTTAAAATCGGACAAAGGATAACCGAGCTAGAGCCATTTAAAGTTCTATCGTTTTTCTTTTTATGGAATTATGTGAATATTTCGTAAAGTTCTTAAACCATGCAATATCCATAGACATATCTGAGTAGTCCTATAAAGGAGGCTTTAAGAACGGTGACGAGGGCTTACGTTACATAAGATGGTTAAAATGGCAGAAATGAAAATGTTTCGAAAAAATGTTAGTGTTTATATCGAAAGTACTGCCTATGACGATTCAAAAAGTATATTTGAGCTTAAAATCGGACAACGGATAACCGAGCTAGAGCCATTTCAAGTTCTATCGGTTTTCATTTTATGGAATTATGTGATAATGTCGAAAACATCTTAGACCATGCAATATAAAAAGATATATCTGAGTAATCCGATAAAGGACGCTTCTAGAACGGTATGCCATAAAGAAATCGAATGAAAGATACTCCGGTTATGGCTTATTAAACCTCGTAAATAGTCAATTTGTTTCGCTCAGGCCGCTTTTTACGATTGTAACTAGGGCTTACGTTACATAGGATGGTTAAAATGGAAGAAATGAAAATGTTTCGAAAAAATGTTAGTGTTTATATCGAAAGTACTGCCCATGACAATTCAAAAAGTATATTTGAGCTTAAAATTGGACAAAGGATAACCGAGCTAGATCAATGTAAAGTTCATATGGTCTTCTTTTTTTCGAATTAAGTAAATAAATCGAAAAGTTCTTAAACAATGCAATATCCATAGATATATCTGAGTAATCCGATAAAGGACGCTTCCAGGTCGGTATGCCATAAAGAAATCGAATGAAAGATACTCCGGTTATAGCTTGTTAAACCTCGTAAATAGTCCATTTTTTTCGCTCAGGCCGCTTCTTACGATAGTAACGAGGTTTTACGTTACATAGGATGGTTAAAATGGCAAAAATAAAAGTTTTTCAAAAAAATGTTAGTGCTTATATCGAAAGTACTGCCTATGTCGATGCAATATCCATGCAATATCCATAGATATATCTGAGTTATCCGATAAAGGACGCTTCTAGAACGGTATGCCATAAAGAAATCGAATGAAAGATACTCCGGTTATAGCTTGTTAAACTTCGAAAAAAGTCAATTTTATTCGCTCAGGCCGCTTTTTACGATAATAACTAGGGATTACGATACATAGGATGGTTAACATGAAAATTTCCAAAAAATTGTCAGTGCTTATATCGAAAGTACTTCCTATGACGATTCAAAAAGTATATTTGAGCTTAAAATCGGACAAAGGATAACCGAGCTAGAGCCATGTAAAGCTCAATTGGTCTTCTTTTTATAGAATTATGTAAATATCTCGAAAAGTTCTTAAACAATGCAATATCCAAAGATATATCTGAGTAATCCGATAAAGGACGCTTCTAGAACGGTATGCCATAAAGAAATCGAATGAAAGATACTCCGGTTATGGCTTATTAAACCTCGTAAATAGTCAATTTATTTCTCTCGGGCCGCTTTTTACGATAGTAACGAAGGTTTACGTTACATGGGATGGTTAAAATGGCTAAAATGAAAATTTTTCGAAAAAAAATGTTAATGCTTATATCGAAAGTACTTCCCATGACGATTCAAAAAGTATATTTGAACTTAAAATCGGACAACGGATAACCGAGCTAGAGCCATTTCAAGTTCTATCGGTTTTCATTTTATGGAATTATGTGATAATGTCGAAAACATCTTAGACCATGCAATATCCATATATATATCTGAGTAATCCGATAAAGGACGCTTCTAGAACGGTATGCCATAAAGAAATCGAATGAAAGATACTCCGGTTATAGCTTGTTAAACTTCGAAAAAAGTCAATTTTATTCGCTCAGGCCGCTTTTTACGATTGTAACTAGGGCTTACTTTAAATAGGATGTTAAAATGGCAGAAATGAAAATGTTTCGAAAAAATTGTTAGTGTTTATATCGAAAGTACTGCCTATGACGATTCAAAAAGTATATTTGAGCTTAAAATCGGACAAAGGATAACCGAGCTAGAGCCATGTAAAGTTCAATTGGTCTTCTTTTTATGGAATTATGTAAATATCTCGAAAAGTTCTTAAACAATGCAATATCCATAGATATATCTGAGTAATCCGATAAAGGACGCTTCTAGAACGGTATGCCATAAAGAAATCGAATGAAAGATACTCCGGTTATAGCTTGTTAAACATCGTAAATAGTCAATTTTTTTCGCTCAGGCCGCTTTTTACGATAGTAACGAGGGTTTACGTTACATAGGATGGTTAAAATGGCAAAAATGAAAATTTTTCGAAAAAAATGTTAGTGTTTATATCGAAAGTACTGCCTATGACGATTCAAAAAGTATATTTGAGCTTAAAATCGGACAAAGGATAACCGAGCTAGAGCCATGTAAAGTTCAATTGGTCTTCTTTTTATGGAATTATGTAAATATCTCGAAAAGTTCTTAGACAATGCAATATCCATAGATATATCTAAGTTATCCGATAAAGGACGCTTTTATGATAGTAACGAGGGTTTACGTTACATAGGATGGTTAAAATGGCAAAAATGAAAATTTTTCGAAAAAATGTTAGTGTTTATATCGAAAGTACTGCCTATGACGATTCAAAAAGTATATTTGAGCTTAAAATCGGACAAAGGATAACCGAGCTAGAGCCATGTAAAGTTCAATTGGTCTTCTTTTTATGGAATTATGTAAATATCTCGAAAAGTTCTTAGACCATGCAATATCCATAGATATATCTGAGTAATCCGATAAAGGACGCTTCTAGAACGGTATGCCATAAAGAAATCGAATGAAAGATACTCCGGTTATAGCTTGTTAAACATCGTAAATAGTCAATTTTTTTCGCTCAGGCCGCTTTTTACGATAGTAACGAGGGTTTACGTTACATAGGATGGTTAAAATGGCAAAAATGAAAATTTTTCGAAAAAAATGTTAGTGTTTATATCGAAAGTACTGCCTATGACGATTCAAAAAGTATATTTGAGCTTAAAATCGGACAAAGGATAACCGAGCTAGAGCCATGTAAAGTTCAATTGGTCTTCTTTTTATGGAATTATGTAAATATCTCGAAAAGTTCTTAGACCATGCAATATCCATAGATATATCTGAGTAATCCGATAAAGGACGCTTCTAGAACGGTATGCCATAAAGAAATCGAATGAAAGATACTCCGGTTATAGCTTGTTAAACCTCGTAAATAGTCAATTTTTTTCGCTCAGGCCGCTTTTTACGATAGTAACGAGGGTTTACGTTACATAGGATGGTTAAAATGGCAAAAATGAAAATTTTTCGAAAAAAATGTTAGTGTTTATATCGAAAGTACTGCCTATGACGATTCAAAAAGTATATTTGAGCTTAAAATCGGACAAAGGATAACCGAGCTAGAGCCATGTAAAGTTCAATTGGTCTTCTTTTTATGGAATTATGTAAATATCTCGAAAAGTTCTTAAACAATGCAATATCCATAGATATATCTGAGTAATCCGATAAAGGACGCTTCTAGAACGGTAACGAGGGCTTACGTTACATAAGATGGTTAAAATGGCAGAAATATAAGAAATGTTTCGAAGAAA
>JAWNPR010000065.1:0-19157 GCA_035047405.1 Drosophila stalkeri | reverse complement strand
ATTTTTTTATTGTGACTGGCTGGTCTATCTGCTATTTGCAAAATATAAGACCTAATAATTCTCAAATGGTTATAGCTTAGCACGAGTAGTAGTTGCAATCATTTGTCGATGATTATTAAAGCATTACATTTTTTTATCATTTCAAATTTTTAGTGTCATTTCTAGTTGTATTTCCATACTAATAAGTTTTCAGAGTTAAAAATATTGGTTAATATTAATAATAAAAATTTTTTTACAATAATTTTTTTTCATTATTACAATTTGCAAAATAGAAGTCCTAAGAATTAACTACCAAATGGTTATAGTCTAAAGCACGAATAGTAGTTGCAATCATTTGTCGATAACTATGAAAGTAGTAAATTTTTTTACTCAAATTTTCAATGTCCTTTGAATTGGAATTTATTTAACTAGCATTATTTCAGTGGTAATATTTTGGTGATTTTTTCTGTTTTTCAGTGTTAACTAATATAATAGTTAATAAGGGTTTGTATCAAATAAAGATTTTTTTATTGTAACTGGCTGGCCTTACTGCTATTTGCAAAATATAAGACCTAATAATTCTCAAATGGTTATAGCTTAGCACGAGTAGTAGTAGCAACCATTCGTCGATAATTATTAAAGTTTTAAATCTTTTTTTTTTGATTTCAAATTTTCAATGGATTTTATTTTTCTTTTTTATTTTCAGCGGTGATATTTTGGTGCTTGTTTCTTTTTTCTTTTAAGTAATCGAATTAGTTTGAGCGAATAAGGTTTTGAATCAAATAAAGACTTTTATAATAATTGGCTAGCCTTACTGCTATTTGCAAAATATAAGACCTAATAATTCTCAAATGGTTATAGCTTAGCACGAGTAGTAGTAGCAACCATTCGTCGATAATTATTAAAGTTTTAAATCTTTTTTTTTCATTTCAAATTTTCAATGGATTTTATTTAACTTTTTTATTTTTAGTGGTGATATTTTGGTGTTTGTTTCTTTTTAATTAATAGAATTAGTTTGAGCTAATAAGCTTTTGAATCAAATAAAGATTTTATTATTATAACTGGCTGGCCTTACTGCTATTTGCAAAATATTAGACCTAATAATTCTCAAATGGTTATAGCTTAGCACGAGTAGTAGTTGCAATCATTTGTCTATGATTATTAAAGTATTACATTTTTTTTTTCATTTCAAATTTTTAGTGTCATTTCTAATTGGATTTTTTTAGTAACATGTTTTCAGTGTTAATATTTTGGTGCTTGTTTTTTTATTGTAACTGGCTGGCCTTACTGGTATTTGCAAAATATAAGACCTAATAATTCTCAAATGGTTATAGCTTAGCACGAGTAGTAGTAGCAATAATTTGTCGATAATTATGAAATTATTAAATCTTTTTTTTCATTTCAAATTTTAAATGGATTTTATTTAATTTTTTATTTTCAGTGGTGATATTTTGGTGATTGTTTCTTTTTTTCTTTTAAGTAATCGAATTAGTTTGAGCTAATAAGGCTTTGAATCAAATAAAGACTTTTTTATTATAATTGGCTAGCCTTACTGCTATTTGCAAAATATAAGACCTAATAATTCTCAAATGGTTATAGCTTAGCACGAGTAGTAGTTGCAATCATATGTCGATGATTATTAAAGTTTTAAATCTTTTTTTTTCATTTCAAATTTTCAATGGATTTTATTTAACTTTTTTATTTTCAGTGGTGATATTTTGGTGCTTGTTTCTTTTTTCTTTTAATTAATAGAATTAGTTTTAGCTAATAAGCTTTTGAATCAAATAAAGATTTTATTATTATAACTGGCTGGCCTTACTGCTATTTGCAAAATATAAGTCCTAATAATTCTCAAATGGTTATAGCCTAGCACGAGTAGTAGTTGCAATCATTTGTCGATAATTATGAAAGTAGTAAATTTTTTTACTCAAATTTTCAATGTCCTTTTAATTGGATTTTATTTAACTAGCATTATTTCAGTGGTAATATTTTGGTGATTTTTTCTGTTTTTTTCTTTTAATTAATATAATAGTTAATAAGGGTTTGTATCAAATAAAGATTTTTTTATTGTAACTGGCTGACCTTACTGCTATTTGCAAAATATAAGACCTAATACTTCTCAAATGGTTATAGCTTAGCACGAGTAGTAGTAGCAACCATTCGTCGATAATTATTAAAGTTTTAAATCTTTTTTTTTTTCATTTCAAATTTTCAATGGATTTTATTTAACTTTTTTATTTTCAGTGGTGATATTTTGGTGCTTGTTTCTTTTTTTCTTTTAAGTAATCGAATTAGTTTGAGCGAATAAGGTTTTGAATCAAATAAAGACTTTTATAATAATTGGCTAGCCTTACTGCTATTTGCAAAATATAAGACCTAATAATTCTCAAATGGTTATAGCTTAGCACGAGTAGTAGTAGCAACCATTCGTCGATAATTATTAAAGTTTTAAATCTTTTTTTTTCATTTCAAATTTTCAATGGATTTTATTTAACTTTTTTATTTTTAGTGGTGATATTTTGGTGTTTGTTTCTTTTAATTAATAGAATTAGTTTGAGCTAATAAGCTTTTGAATCAAATAAAGATTTTATTATTATAACTGGCTGGCCTTACTGCTATTTGCAAAATATTAGACCTAATAATTCTCAAATGGTTATAGCTTAGCACGAGTAGTAGTTGCAATCATTTGTCTATGATTATTAAAGTATTACATTTTTTTTTTCATTTCAAATTTTTAGTGTCATTTCTAATTGGATTTTTTTAGTAACATGTTTTCAGTGTTAATATTTTGGTGCTTGTTTTTTTATTGTAACTGGCTGGCCTTACTGGTATTTGCAAAATATAAGACCTAATAATTCTCAAATGGTTATAGCTTAGCACGAGTAGTAGTAGCAATAATTTGTCGATAATTATGAAATTATTAAATCTTTTTTTTTTCATTTCAAATTTTAAATGGATTTTATTTAATTTTTTATTTTCAGTGGTGATATTTTGGTGATTGTTTCTTTTTTCTTTTAAGTAATCGAATTAGTTTGAGCTAATAAGGCTTTGAATCAAATAAAGACTTTTTTATTATAATTGGCTAGCCTTACTGCTATTTGCAAAATATAAGACCTAATAATTCTCAAATGGTTATAGCTTAGCACGAGTAGTAGTTGCAATCATTTGTCGATGATTATTAAAGTTTTAAATCTTTTTTTTTTCATTTCAAATTTTCAATGGATTTTATTTAACTTTTTTATTTTCAGTGGTGATATTTTGGTGCTTGTTTCTTTTTTCTTTTAATTAATAGAATTAGTTTTAGCTAATAAGCTTTTGAATCAAATAAAGATTTTATTATTATAACTGGCTGGCCTTACTGCTATTTGCAAAATATAAGACGTAATAATTCTCAAATGGTTATAGCTTAGCACGAGTAGTAGTAGCAATAATTTGTCGATAATTATTAAAGTTTTAAATCTTTTTTTTTTTTTTTTTTTATATCAAATTTTCAATGTCCTTTGAATTGGATTTTATTTCACTAGCATTTTTTCAGTGGTAATATTTTGGTGATTGTTTCTTTTTTTCTTTTAATTAATAGAATTAGTTTGAGTTAATAAGGGTTTGTATCAAATAAAGATTTTTTATTGTAACTATGGCTTACCACCAGCAGTAGTTGCAATCATTTGTTGATAATTATTGTAGTATTAAATCTGTTCTTTTTGTTTCATTTCAAACTTTCAATGTACTTTTAATTGGACTTTATTTCTCTAGCATTTTTTCAGTGGTAATATTTTGGTGCTTGTATCTTTTTATACCCTGAACCCATTGAAAATGGGAATTCAGGGTATAATGCTTTTGTGAAAATGTATGTAACAGGCAGAAGGAGACATCGCAGACCCCATAAAGTATATATATTCTTGATCAGCACAAAAAAATAAGTTGATATAGCCCTGTCCATCTGTCCATCTGTCCGTCCGTCCGTCCGTCCGTCCGTCCGTCCGTATGAACGTCGAGATTTCGGTAACTACAAAAGCTAGAGAGCTGAAATTTTACATGAACACTCGTATCTTAGTTACGCAGTACAAGATTATTTTGTTCTCGTTTACGTTTTTTAGGTTTTTTGAGCATAACTTCTACACCGTTTTGGCTATAGACTTCAAATTTGTATTATGGATACGCAGATTTTGTAATTTTCAGATTTTAGATGCCACTCCCCCTTCGCCGCCAATTTGAAAAAAACGTATTTCAAATACTAGAGACTTGTAATTTGGCAATCGGATAAATTTGAATGCTATTAATATATTCTAAAAGTTTCATGAAGATAGTCCATCTAGAAATGGAGTTATAAGCGTTCAAAATACAGCCCATCCCACCCCCAACCGTCGGCAGCAACTGCGCGGTTAGCAGAGCGTGCGCTATACGTGCATAAAGAAGAAGAATATTAATTTTTTTTGCAGGGTTCAGGGTATCTCGTAGTCGAGCCGTCTCGACTAGAGCCTTCTTACTTGTTTTTTTTTTCTTTTAATTAATAGAATTAGTTTGAGCTAATAAGCTTTTGAATCAAATAAAGATTTTATTATTATAACTGGCTGGCCTTACTGCTATTTGCAAAATATAAGACCTAATAATTCTCAAATGGTTATAGCTTAGCACGAGTAGTAGTTGCAATCATTTGTCTATGATTATTAAAGTATTACTTTTTTTTTCATTTCAAATTTTTAGTGTCATTTCTAATTGGATTTTTTTAGTAACATGTTTTCAGTGCTAATATTTTTGTAGTATTAAATCTGTTCTTTTTGTTTCATTTCAAACTTTCAATGTCCTTTTAATTGGACTTTATTTCTCTAGCATTTTTTCAGTGGTAATACTTTGGTGCTTGTTTCTTTTTATACCCTGAACCCATTGAAAATGGGAATTCAGGGTATTATGCTTTTGTGAAAATGTATGTAACAGGCAGAAGGAGACATCGCAGACCCCATAAAGTATATATATTCTTGATCAGCACAAAAAAATAAGTTGATATAGCCCTGTCCGTCTGTCCGTCCGTCCGTCCGTCCGTATGAACGTCGAGATTTCGGAAACTACAAAAGCTAGAGAGCTGAAATTTTACATGAACACTCGTATCTTAGTTACGCAGTACAAGTTTATTTTGTTTTCGTTTACGTTTTTTAGTTTTTTTGAGCATAACTTCTACACCGTTTTGGCTATAGACTTCAAATTTGTATATTTAGATAGATATTATGGATACGCAGATTTTGCAATTTTCAGATTTTAGATGCCACGCCCCATTTGCCCCCAATTTGAAAAAAAAACGTATTTCAAATACTAGAGACTTGTAATTTGGCAATCGGATAAATTTGAATGCTATTAATATATTCTAAAAGTTTCATGAAGATAGTCCATCTGGAAATGGAGTTATAAGCGTTCAAAATACAGCCCATCTCACCCCCAACCGTCGGCAGCAACTGCGCGGTTAGCAGAGCGTGCGCTATACGTGCGTAAAGAAGAAGAATATTAGCTTTTTTTGCAGGGGTTCAGGGTATCTCGTAGTCGAGCCGTCTCGACTAGAGCCTTCTTACTTGTTTTTTTTTTCTTTTAATTAATAGAATAAGTTTGAGCTAATAAGTTTTTGAATCAAATAAAGATTTTTTATTGTAACTGGCTGGCCTTACTGCTATTTGCAAAATATAAGACCTACTAGTTCTCAAACGGTTTTAGCTTAGCACGAGTAGTAGTAGCAACCATATGTTTATAACTATTCAAGTATTAAGGTATAATTTTTTTTTCATTTAAAATTTTCAATGTCCTTGTAATTGGATTTTATTTAACTAGCATTTTTTCAGTGACAATATTTGCGAAATATAAGACCAAATAATTCTCAAATGGTTATAGCTTAGCACGAGTAGTAGTTGCAATCATTTGTCGATGATTATTAAAGTATTACATTTTTTTTTTTATCATTTCAAATTTTTAGTGTAATTTCTAGTTGGAATTTTATGGTAACATGTTTTCAGTGTTAATATTTTGGTGCATGTTAATAATAAAGATTTTTTTTATTGTGACTGGCTGGCCTTACTGCTATTTGCAAAATATAAGACCTAATAATTCTCAAATGGTTATAGCTTCGCACGAGTAGTAGTTGCAATCATTTGTCGATGATTATTAAATATTACATTTTTTTTTATCATTTCAAATTTTTAGTGTCATTTCTAATTGGATTTTTTTAGTAACATGTTTTCAGTGCTAATATTTTGGTGCTTGTTAATAATAAAGATTTTTTATTGTAACTGGCTGGCCTTACTGCTATTTGCAAAATATAAGACCTAATAATTCTCAAATGGTTATAGCTTAGCACGAGTAGTAGTAGCAATAATTTGTCGATAATTATGAAATATTAAATCTTTTTTTCTTCATTTCAAATTTTCAATGGATTTTATTTAACCTTTTTATTTTCAGTGGTGATATTTTGGTGATTGTTTCTTTTTTCTTTTAAGTAATCGAATTAGTTTGAGCTAATAAGGTTTTGAATCAAATAAAGACTTTTATTATATAATTGGCTAGCCTTACTGCTATTTGAAAAATATAAGACCTAATAATTCTCAAATAGTTATAGCTTAGCACGAGAAGTAGTTGCAATCATTTGTCGATGATTATTAAAGTTTTAAATCTTTTTTTTTTTTTTCATTTCAAATTTTCAATGGATTTTATTTAACTTTTTATTTTCAGTGGTGATATTTTGGTGCTTGTTTCTTTTTTTCTTTTAATTAATAGAATTAGTTTGAGCTAATAAGCTTTTGAATCAAATAAAGATTTTATTATTATAACTGGCTGGCCTTACTGCTATTTGCAAAATATAAGACGTAATAATTCTCAAATGGTTATAGCTTAGCACGAGTAGTAGTAGCAATAATTTGTCGATAATTATGAAATTATTAAATCTTTTTTTTTTCATTTCAAATTTTAAATGGATTTTATTTAACTTTTTATTTTCAGTGGTGATATTTTGGTGATTGTTTCTTTTTTTCTTTTAAGTAATCGAATTAGTTTGAGCTAATAAGGTTTTGAATCAAATAAAGACTTTTTTATTATAATTGGCTGGCCTTACTGCTATTTGCAAAATATTAGACCTAATAATTCTCAAATGGTTATAGCTTAGCACGAGTAGTAGTTGCAATCATTTGTCTATGATTATTAAAGTATTACATTTTTTTTATGATTTCAAATTTTTAGTGTCATTTCTAGTTGGAATTTTATGGTAACATGTTTTCAGTGTTAATATTTTGGTGCATGTTAATAATAAAGATTTTTTTTATTGTGACTGGCTGGCCTTACTGCTATTTGCAAAATATAAGACCTAATAATTCTCAAATGGTTATAGCTTAGCACGAGTAGTAGTTGCAATCATTTGTCGATGATTATTAAAATATTACATTTTTTTTATCATTTCAAATTTTTAGTGTCATTTCTAATTGGATTTTTTTAGTAACATGTTTTCAGTGCTAATATTTTGGTGCTTGTTAATAATAAAGATTTTTTATTGTAACTGGCTGGCCTTACTGCTATTTGCAAAATATAAGACCTAATAATTCTCAAATGGTTATAGCTTAGCACGAGTAGTAGTGGCGACCATTCGTCGATAATTATTAAAGTTTTAAATCGTTTTTTTTTTCATTTCAAATTTTCAATGGATTTTATTTAACTGTTTTATTTTTAGTGGTGATATTTTGGTGCTTGTTTCTTTTTTTCTTTTAATTAATAGAATTAGTTTGAGCTAATAAGCTTTTGAATCAAATAAAGATTTTATTATTATAACTGGCTGGCCTTACGGCTATTTGCAAAATATAAGACCTAATAATTCTCAAATGGTTATAGCTTAGCACGAGTAGTAGTTGCAATCATTTGTCTATGATTATTAAAGTATTACTTTTTTTTCATTTCAAATTTTTAGTGTCATTTCTAATTGGATTTTTTTAGTAACATGTTTTCAGTGCTAATATTTTGGTGCTTGTTAATAATAAAGATTTTTTATTGTAACTGGCTGGCCTTACTGGTATTTGCAAAATATAAGACCTAATAATTCTCAAATGGTTATAGCTTAGCACGAGTAGTAGTAGCAATAATTTGTCGATAATTATGAAATATTAAATCTTTTTTTTCATTTAAAATTTTCAATGGATTTTATTTAACTTTTTTATTTTCAGTGGTGATATTTTGGTGATTGTTTCTTTTTTCTTTTAAGTAATCGAATTAGTTTGAGCTAATAAGGTTTTGAATCAAATAAAGACTTTTATTATAATTGGCTAGCCTTACTGCTATTTGCAAAATATAAGACCTAATAATTCTCAAATGGTTATAGCTTAGCACGAGTAGTAGTTGCAATCATTTGTCGATGATTATTAAAGTTTTAAATCTTTTTTTTTTTCATTTCAAATTTTCAATGGATTTTATTTAACTTTTTTATTTTCAGTGGTGATATTTTGGTGCTTGTTTCTTTTTTTTCTTTTAATTAATAGAATTAGTTTGAGCTAATAAGCTTTTGAATCAAATAAAGATTTTATTATTATAACTGGCTGGCCTTACTGCTATTTGCAAAATATAAGACGTAATAATTCTCAAATGGTTATAGCTTAGCACGAGTAGTAGTAGCAATAATTTGTCGATAATTATGAAATATTAAATCTTTTTTTTTCATTTCAAATTTTCAATGGATTTTATTTAACTTTTTTGATTTTCAGTGGTGATATTTTGGTGATTGTTTCTTTTTTCTTTTCAAGTAATCGAATTAGTTTGAGCTAATAAGGTTTTGAATCAAATAAAGACTTTTATTATAATTGGCTAGCCTTACTGCTATTTGCAAAATATAAGACCTAATAATTCTCAAATGGTTATAGCTTAGCACGAGTAGTAGTTGCAATCATTTGTCGATGATTATTAAAGTTTTAAAATCTTTTTTTTTTTCATTTCAAATTTTCAATGGATTTTATTTAACTTTTTTATTTTCAGTGGTGATATTTTGGTGCTTGTTTCTTTTTTCTTTTAATTAATAGAATTAGTTTGAGCTAATAAGCTTTTGAATCAAATAAAGATTTTATTATTATAACTGGCTGGCCTTACTGCTATTTGCAAAATATAAGACGTAATAATTCTCAAATGGTTATAGCTTAGCACGAGTAGTAGTAGCAATAATTTGTCGATAATTATGAAAGTATTATATGTTTTTTTTTTTTTTTTTTATATCAAATTTTCAATGTCCTTTGAATTGGATTTTATTTCACTAGCATTTTTTCAGTGGTAATATTTTGGTGATTGTTTCTTTTTTTCTTTTAATTAATAGAATTAGTTTGAGTTAATAAGGGTTTGTATCAAATAAAGATTTTTTTATTGTAACTGGCTGACCTTACTGCTATTTGCAAAATATAAGACCTAATAATTCTCAAATGGTTATAGCTTAGCACGAGTAGTAGTAGCAACCATTCGTCGATAATTATTAAAGTTTTAAATCTTTTTTTTTTTTCATTTCAAATTTTCAATGGATTTTATTTAACTTTTTCGTTTTCAGTGGTGATATTTTGGTGCTTGTTTCTTTTTTTCTTTTAATTAATAGAATTAGGTTGAGCTAATAAGCTTTTGAATCAAATAAAGATTTTATTATTATAACTGGCTGGCCTTACTGCTAGTTGCAAAATATAAGACCTAATAATTCTCAAATGGTTATAGCTTAGCACGAGTAGTAGTTGCAATCATTTGTCTATGATTATTAAAGTATTACTTTTTTTTTCATTTCAAATTTTTAGTGTCATTTCTAATTGGATTTTTTTAGTAACATGTTTTCAGTGCTAATATTTTGGTGCTTGTTAATAATAAAGATTTTTTATTGTAACTGGCTGGCCTTACTGGTATTTGCAAAATATAAGACCTAATAATTCTCAAATGGTTATAGCTTAGCACGAGTAGTAGTAGCAATAATTTGTCGATAATTATTAAATATTAAATCTTTTTTTTTCATTTCAAATTTTCAATGGATTTTATTTAACTTTTTTATTTTCAGTGGCGATATTTTGGTGATTGTTTCTTTTTTTCTTTTAAGTAATCGAATTAGTTTGAGCTAATAAGGTTTTGAATCAAATAAAGATTTTTTATTATAATTGGCTAGCCTTACTGCTATTTGCAAAATATAAGACCTAATAATTCTCAAATGGTTATAGCTTAGCACGAGTAGTAGTAGCAATGATTTGTCGATAATTATTAAAGTTTTAAATCTTTTTTTTTTCATTTCAAATTTTCAATGGATTTTATTTAACTTTTTTATTTTCAGTGGTGATATTTTGGTGCTTGTTTCTTTTTTTCTTTTAATTAATAGAATTAGTTTGAGCTAATAAGCTTTTGAATCAAATAAAGATTTTATTATTATAACTGGCTGGCCTTACTGCTATTTGCAAAATATAAGACGCAATAATTCTCAAGTGGTTATAGCTTAGCACGAGTAGTAGTAGCAATAATTTGTCGATAATTATGAAAGTATTATATGTTTTTTTTGAATTGGATTTTATTTCACTAGCATTTTTTCAGTGGTAATATTTTGGTGATTGTTTCTTTTTTTTTTTAATTAATAGAATTAGTTTGAGTTAATAAGGGTTTGTATCAAATAAAGATTTTTATTGTAACTATAGCTTACCACCAGCAGTAGTTGCAATCATTTGTTGATAATTATTGTAGTATTAAATCTGTTCTTTTTGTTTCATTTCAAACTTTCAATGTCCTTTTAATTGGACTTTATTTCTCTAGCATTTTTTCAGTGGTAATATTTTGGTGCTTGTTTCTTTTTATACCCTGAACCCATTGAAAATGGGAAATCAGGGTATAATGCTTTTGTGAAAATGTATGTAACAGGCAGAAGGAGACATCGCAGACCCCATAAAGTATATATATTCTTGATCAGCACAAAAAAATAAGTTGATATAGCCCTGTCCGTCTGTCCGTCCGTCCGTCCGTCCGTCCGTCCGTATGAACGTCGAGATTTCGGAAACTACAAAAGCTAGAGAGCTGAAATTTTACATGAACACTCGTATCTTAGTTACGCAGTATAAGTTTATTTTGTTTTCGTTTACGTTTTTTAGTTTTTTTGAGCATAACTTCTACACCGTTTTGTCTATAGACTTCAAATTTGTATATTTAGATAGATATTATGGATACGCAGATTTTGTAATTTTCAGATTTTAGATGCCACGCCCCATTTGCCCCCCAATTTGAAAAAAAACGTATTTCAAACGTATTTCAGACTTGTAATTTGGCAATCATGTTATAAGCGTTCAAAATACAGCCCATCCCACCCCCAACCGTCGGCAGCAACTGCGCGGTTAGCAGAGCGTGCGCTATACGTGCGTAAAGAAGAAGAATATTAACTTTTTTTGCAGGGTTCAGGGGTATCTCGTAGTCGAGCCGTCTCGACTAGAGCCTTCTTACTTGTTTTTTTTTTCTTTTAATTAATAGAATAAGTTTGAGCTAATAAGGTTTTGAATCAAATAAAGATTTTTTATTGTAACTGGCTGGCCTTACTGCTATTTGCAAAATATAAGACCTACTAGTTCTCAAACGGTTTTAGCTTAGCACGAGTAGTAGTAGCAACCATTTGTTTATAACTATTCAAGTATTAAGGTATAATTTTTTTTCATTTAAAATTTTCAATGTCCTTGTAATTGGATTTTATTTAACTAGCATTTTTTCAGTGACAATATTTGCGAAATATAAGACCAAATAATTCTCAAATGGTTATAGCTTAGCACGAGTAGTAGTTGCAATCATTTGTCGATGATTATTAAAATATTACATTTTTTTTTATCATTTCAAATTTTTAGTGTCATTTCTAGTTGGAATTTTATAGTAACATGTTTTCAGTGTTAATATTTTGGTGTATGTTAATAATAAAAATTTTTTATTGTAACTGGCTGGCCTTACTGCTATTTGCAAAATATAAGTCCTAATAATTCTCAAATGGTTATAGCCTAGCACGAGTAGTAGTTGCAATCATTTGTCGATGATTATTAAAGTATTACATTTTTTTTTATCATTTCAAATGTTTAGTGTCATTTCTAGTTGGAATTTTATGGTAACATGTTTTCAGTGTTAATATTTTGGTGCATGTTAATAATAAAGATTTTTTTATTGTAACTGGCTGGCCTTACTGCTATTTGCAAAATATAAGTCCTAATAATTCTCAAATGGTTATAGCTTAGCACGAGTAGTAGTTGCAATCATTTGTCGATGATTATTAAAGTATTACATTTTTTTTTATGATTTCAAATTTTTAGTGTCATTTCTAGTTGGAATTTTATAGTAACATGTTTTGAGTGTTAATATTTTGGTGCATGTTAATAATAAAGATTTTTTTATTGTAACTGGCTGGCCTTACTGCTATTTGCAAAATATAAGTCCTAATAATTCTCAAATGGTTATAGCTTAGCACGAGTAGTAGTTGCAATCATTTGTCGATGATTATTAAAGTATTACATTTTTTGTTTTTCATTTCAAAGTTTTAGTCTCATTTCTAGTTGGATTTTTCAGTAACATGTTTTCAGTGTTAATATTTTGCTGTTTGGTAATAATAAAGATTTTGTTATTGTAACTGGCTGGCCTTACTGGTATTTGCAAAATATAAGACCTAATAATTCTCAAATGGTTATAGCTTAGCACGAGTAGAAGTAGCAATAATTTGTCGATAATTATGAAAGTATTAAATTTTTTTTTTATATCAAATTTTCAATGTCCTTTTAATTGGATTTTATTTAACTAGCATTTTTTCAGTGGTAATATTTTGGTGATTGTTTCTGTTTTTCTTTTAATTAATAGAATTAGTTTGAGTTAATAAGGGTTTGTATCAAATAAAGATTTTTTTATTGTAACTGGCTGACCTTACTGCTATTTGCAAAATATAAGACCTAATAATTCTCAAATGGTTATAGCTTAGCACGAGTAGTAGTAGCAACCATTCGTCGATGATTATTAAAGTTTTAAATTTTTTTTTTTTCATTTCAAATTTTCAATGGATTTTATTTAACTGTTTTAGTTTTAGTGGTGATATTTTGGTGCTTGTTTCTTTTTTTCTTTTAATTAATAGAATTAGTTTGAGCTAATAAGCTTTTTGAATCAAATAAAGATTTTTTATTGTAACTGGCTGGCCTTACTGCTATTTGCAAAATATAAGACCTAATAATTCTCAAATGGTTATAGCTTAGCACGAGTAGTAGTTGCAATCATTTGTCTATGATTATTAAAGTATTACTTTTTTTTTTTCATTTCAAATTTTTAGTGTCATTTCTAATTGGATTTTTTTAGTAACATGTTTTCAGTGTTAATATTTTGGTGCTTGTTAATAATAAAGATTTTTTATTGTAATTGGCTGGCCTTACTGGTATTTGCAAAATATAAGACCTAATAATTCTCAAATTGTTATAGCCTAGCACGAGTAGTAGTTGCAATCATTTGTCGATGATTATTAAAGTATTACATTTTTTGTTTATCATTTCAAATTTTTAGTGTCATTTCTAATTGGATTTTTTAGTAACATGTTTTCAGTGTTAATATTTTGGTGCTTGTTAATAATAAAGATTTTTTATTGTAATTGGCTAGCCTTACTGCTATTTGCAAAATATAAGACCTAATAATTCTCAAATGGTTATAGCTTAGCACGAGTAGTAGTTGCAATCATTTGTCGATGATTATTAAAGTATTACATTTTTTGTTTTTCATTTCAAATTTTTAGTGTCTTATTTCCAGTTGTGATTTTTTTTCTAGTAACATGCTTTCAGTAGGTTAATAAAATTAAATTGAGATAAAAAGCTTGTTTAATGGAATAAAGATTTTTTTATTGTAACTGGCTGGCCTTACTGCTATTTGCAAAATATAAGACGTAATAATTCTCAAATGGTTATAGCTTAGCACGAGTAGTAGTAGCAATAATTTGTCGATAATTATGAAAGTATATGTTTTTTTTTTTTTTTTTTTTTATATCAAATTTTCAATGTCCTTTGAATTGGATTTTATTTCACTAGCATTTTTTCAGTGGTAATATTCTGGTGATTGTTTCTTTTTTTCTTTTAATTAATAGAATTAGTTTGAGTTAATAAGGGTTTGTATCAAATAACTATTGTAACTATAGCTTACCCCTAGCAGTAGTTGCAATCATTTGTTGATAATTATTGTAGTATTAAATCTGTTCTTTTTGTTTCATTTCAAACTTTCAATGTCCTTTTAATTGGACTTTATTTCTCTAGCATTTTTTCAGTGGTAATACTTTGGTGCAAGTTTCTTTTTATACCCTGAACCCATTGAAAATGGGAATTCAGGGTATAATGCTTTTGTGAAAATGTATATAACAGGCAGAAGGAGACATCGCAGACCCCATAAAGTATATATATTCTTGATCAGCACAAAAAAATAAGTTGATATAGCCCTGTCCGTCTGTCCGTCCGTCCGTCCGTCCGTATGAACGTCGAGATTCTGGAAACTACAAAAGCTAGAGAGCTGAAATTTTACATGAACACTCGTATCTTAGTTACGCAGTACAAGTTTATTTTGTTTTCGTTTACGTTTTTTAGTTTTTTTGAGCATAACTTCTACACCGTTTTGGCTATAGACTTCAAATTTGTATATTTAGATAGATATTATGGATACGCAGATTTTGCAATTTTCAGATTTTAGATGCCACGCCCCATTTGCCCCCAATTTGAAAAAAACGCATTTCAAATACTAGAGACTTGTAATTTGGCAATCGGATAAATTTGAATGCTATTAATATATTCTAAAAGTTTCATGAAGATAGTCCATCTAGAAATGGAGTTATAAGCGTTCAAAATACAGCCCATCTCACCCCCAACCGTCGGCAGCAACTGCGCGGTTAGCAGAGCGTGCGCTATACGTGCGTAAAGAAGAAGAATATTAACTTTTTTTGCAGGGTTCAGGGTATCTCGTAGTCGAGCCATCTTACTTGTTTTTTTTTTTTCTTTTAATTAATAGAATAAGTTTGAGCTAATAAGTTTTTGAATCAAATAAAGATTTTTTATTGTAACTGGCTGGCCTTACTGCTATTTGCAAAACATAAGACCTACTAGTTCTCAAACGGTTTTAGCTTAGCACGAGTAGTAGTAGCAACCATTTGTTTATAACTATTCAAGTATTAAGGTATAATTTTTTTCATTTAAAATTTTCAATGTCCTTGTAATTGGATTTTATTTAACTAGCATTTTTTCAGTGACAATATTTGCGAAATATAAGACCAAATAATTCTCAAATGGTTATAGCTTAGCACGAGTAGTAGTTGCAATCATTTGTCGATGATTATTAAAGTATTACATTTTTTTTTTTATCATTTCAAATTTTTAGTGTCATTTCTAGTTGGAATTTTTATGGTAACATGTTTTCAGTGTTAATATTTTGGTGCATGTTAATAATAAAGATTTTTTTATTGTGACTGGCTGGCCTTACTGCTATTTGCAAAATATAAGACCTAATAATTCTCAAATGGTTATAGCTTAGCACGAGTAGTAGTTGCAATCATTTGTCGATGATTATTAAATATTACATTTTTTTTTATCATTTCAAATTTTTAGTGTCATTTCTAATTGGATTTTTTTAGTAACATGTTTTCAGTGCTAATATTTTGGTGCTTGTTAATAATAAAGATTTTTGATTGTAACTGGCTTGCCTTACTGGTATTTGCAAAATATAAGACCTAATAATTCTCAAATGGTTATAGCTTAGCACGAGTAGTAGTAGCAATAATTTGTCGATAATTATGAAATATTAAATCTTTTTTCTTCATTTCAAATTTTCAATGGATTTTATTTAACCTTTTTATTTTCAGTGTGGTGATATTTTGGTGATTGTTTCTTTTTTTCTTTTAAGTAATCAAATTAGTTTGAGCTAATAAGGTTTTGAATCAAATAAAGACTTTTATTATATAATTACTGCTATTTGCAAAATATAAGACCTAATAATTCTCAAATAGTTATAGCTTAGCACGAGTAGTAGTTGCAATCATTTGTCGATGATTATTAAAGTTTTAAATCTTTTTTTTTTTTCATTTCAAATTTTCAATGGATTTTATTTAACTTTTTATTTTCAGTGGTGATATTTTGGTGCTTGTTTCTTTTTTCTTTTAATTAATAGAATTAGTTTGAGCTAATAAGCTTTTGAATCAAATAAAGATTTTATTATTATAACTGGCTGGCCTTACTGCTATTTGCAAAATATAAGACGTAATAATTCTCAAATGGTTATAGCTTAGCACGAGTAGTAGTAGCAATAATTTGTCGATAATTATGAAAGTATTATGTTTTTTTTTTTTTTTCATTTCAAATTTTCAATGGATTTTATTTAACTGTTTTATTTTTAGTGGTGATATTTTTGGTGCTTGTTTCTTTTTTTCTTTTTAATTAATAGAATTAGTTTGAGCTAATAAGCTTTTGAATCAAATAAAGATTTTATTATTATAACTGGCTGGCCTTACTGCTATTTGCAAAATATAAGACCTAATAATTCTCAAATGGTTATAGCTTAGCACGAGTAGTAGTTGCAATCATTTGTCTATGATTATTAAAAGTATGACTTTTTTTTTCATTTCAAATTTTTAGGGTCATTTCTAATTGGATTTTTTTAGTAACATGTTTTCAGTGCTAATATTTTTGTAGTATTAAATCTGTTCTTTTTGTTTCATTTCTCAAGCTTTCAATGTCCTTTTAATTGGACTTTATTTCTCTAGTATTTTTCAGTGGTAATACTTTGGTGCTTGTTTTCTTTTATACCCTGAACCCATTGAAAATGGGAATTCAGGGTATTATGCTTTTTGTGAAAATGTATGTAACAGGCAGAAGGAGACATCGCAGACCCCATAAAGTATATATATTCTTGATCAGCACAAAAAAATAAGTTGATATAGCTCTGTCCGTCTGTCCGTCCGTCCGTCCGTCCGTATGAACGTCGAGATTTCGGAAACTACAAAAGCTAGAGAGCTGAAATTTTACATGAACACTCGTATCTTAGTTACGCAGTACAAGTTTATTTTGTTTTCGTTTACGTTTTTTAGTTTTTTTGAGACATAACTTCTACACCGTTTTTGGCTATAGATTTCAAATTTGTATATTTAGATAGATATTATGGATACTCAGATTTTGCAATTTTCAGATTTTAGATGCCACGCCCCATTTGCCCCCAATTTGAAAAAAACGTATTTCGCATACTAGAGACTTGTAATTTGGCAATCGGATAAATTTGAATGCTATTAATATATTCTAAAAGTTTCATGAAGATAGTCCATCTAGAAATGGAGTTATAAGCGTTCAAAATACAGCCCATCTCACCCCCAACCGTCGGCAGCAACTCGCGCGGTTAGCAGAGCGTGCGCTACTCGTGCGTAAAGAAGAAGAATATTAACTTTTTTTGCAGGGTTCAGGGTATCTCGTAGTCGAGCCGTCACGACTAGAGCCTTCTTAGTTGTTTTTTTTTTCTTTTAATTAGTAGAATTAGTTTGAGCTAATATGGGTTTGAATCAAATAAAGATTTTTTATTGTAGCTGGCAGCCTTACTGCTATTTTTAAAATATAAGACCTACTAGTTCTCAAACGGTTTTAGCTTAGCACGAGTAGTAGTAGCAACCTATTTGTTTATAACTATTCAAGTATTAAGGTATAATTTTTTTTCACTTCTAAAATTTTCAATGTCCTTGTAAAAATTGGATTTCATTTAACTAGCATTTTTCAGTGACAATATTTGCGAAATATAAGACCAAATAATTCTCAAATGGTTATAGCTTAGCACGAGTAGTAGTTGCAATCATTTGTCTATGATTATTAAGGGGATACTACATTTTTTTTATCATTTCAAATTTTTAGTGTCATTTCTAGTTGGAATTTTATGGGTAACATGTTTTCAGTGTTAATATTTTGGTGCATGTTAAGAACAAAGATTTTTTTTTTATTGTGACTGGCTGGCCTTACTGCTATTTGCAAAATATAAGACCTAATAATTCTCAAATGGTTATAGCTTAGCACGAGTAGTAGTTGAAGTCATTTAACGATGATTATTTTAAAAGTATTGCATTTTTTTTATCATTTCAAATTTTTTAGTGTCATTTCTAGTTGGAATTTTATAGTAACATGTTTTCAGTGTTAATATGCTGGTGCATGTTAATAATAAAGATTTTTTTATTGTGACTGGCTGGCCTTACTGCTATTTGCAAAATATAAGACCTGATAATTCTCAAATGGTTATAGCTTAGCACGAGTAGTAGTTGCAGTCATTTGTCGATGATTATTAAAGTATAACATTTTTTTTATGATTTCAAATTTTTAGTGTCATTTCTAGTTGGAATTTTATAGTATCATGCTTTGAGTGTTAATATTTTGGTGCATGTTAATAATAAAGATTTTTTTATTGTAACTGGCTGGCCTTACTGGTATTTTGGCAAAATATAAGACCTAATAATTCTCAAATGGTTATAGCTTAGCACGAGTAGTAGTAGCAATAATTTGTCCATAATTATGAAAGTATTAAATGTTTTTTTTTTTTATATCAAATTTTCAATGTCCTTTTAATTGGATTTTATTTAACTAGCATTTTTTCAGTGATAATATTTTGGTGATTGTTTCTGTTTTTCTTTTAAATTAATAGAATTAGTTTGAGTTAATAAGGGTTTGTATCAAATAAAGATTTTTTTATTGTAACTGGCTGACCTTACTGCTATTTGCAAAATATAAGACCTAATAATTCTCAAATGGTTATAGCTTAGCACGAGTAGTAGTAGCAACCATTCGTCGATGATTATTAAAGTTTTAAATCTTTTTTTTCATTTCAAATTTTCAATGGATTTTATTTAACTGTTTTAGTTTTAGTGGTGATATTTTGGTGCTTGTTTCTTTTTTTCTTTTAATTAATAGAATTAGTTTGAGCTAATAAGCTTTTGAATCAAATAAAGATTTTTTATTGTAACTGGCTGGCCTTACTGGTATTTGCAAAATATAAGACCTAATAATTCTCAAATGGTTATAGCTTAGCACGAGTAGTAGTTGCAATCATTTGTCGATGATTATTAAAGTATTACATTTTTTGTTTTTCATTTCAAAGTTTTAGTGTCATTTCTAGTTGGATTTTTTCAGTAACATGTTTTCAGTGTTAATATTTTGTTGCTTGTTAATAATAAAGAT
>JAWNPR010000064.1:0-89156 GCA_035047405.1 Drosophila stalkeri | reverse complement strand
GCATTCAAATTTATCCGTTTGCCAAATCACAAGTCTCTAGTAGTTGAAATGCGTTTTTTTTTTCAAATTGGTGGCGAAGGGGCCGTGGCATCCAAAATCTGAAAATTACAAAATCTGCGTATTCATAATATCTATCTAAATATACAAATTTGAAGTCTATAGGCAAAACGGTGTAGAAGTTATGTTCAAAAATCCTAAAAAACGTTAAAAATTTTTTGATCGATAATTAAGGAATGGGATGAGTTATCGAAAAAACAAAATAAACTTGTACTGCGTAACTAAGATACGAGTGCTCATGTAAAATTTCAGCTCTCTAGCTTTTGTAGTTTCCGAAATCTCGACGTTCGACGTTCATACGGACGGACAGGGCTATATCAACTTATTTTTTTGTGCTGATCAAGAATATGTATACTTTATGGGGTCTGCGACGTCTCCTTCTGCCTGTTACATACATTTTCACAAAAGCATTATACCCTGAATTCCCATTTTCAATGGGTTCAGGGTATAACAAGTAAGAAGGCTCTAGTCGAGACGGCTCGACTACGAGATACCCTGAACCCTGCAAAAAAATTAATATTCTTCTTCTTTACGTATAGGCGCGCGCTCTGCTAACCGCGCAGTTGCTGCCGGCGGTTGGGGGTGGAATGGGCTGTACTTTGAACGCTTATAACTCCGTTTCTAGATGGACTATCTTCATGAAACTTTCAGAATATATTAATTGCATTCAAATTTATCCGTTTGCCAAATCACAAGTCTCTAGTAGTTGAAATGCGTTTTTTTTTTTCAAATTGGTGGCGAAGGGGCCGTGGCATCCAAAATCTGAAAATTACAAAATCTGCGTATTCATAATATCTATATAAATATACAAATTTGAAGTCTATAGCCAAAACGGTGTAGAAGTTATGCTCAAAAAACCTAAAAAACGTAAACGAATTTTCGATTTTTGATCGATAATTAAGGAATGGGATGATTTATCGAAAAAAACAAAATAAACTTGTACTGCGTAACTAAGATACGAGTGTTCATGTAAAATTTCAGCTCTCTAGCTTTTGTAGTTTCCGAAAACTCGACGTTCATACGGACGGACGGACGGACGGACGGACGGACAGGGCTAAATCAACTTATTTTTTTGTGCTGATCAAGAATATATATACTTTAGGGAGTCTGCGACGTCTCCTTCTGCCTGTTACATACATTTTCACAAAAGCATTATACCCTGAATTCCCATTTTCAATGGGTTCAGGGTATAACAAGTAAGAAGGCTCTAGTCGAGACGGCTCGACTACGAGATACCCTGAACCCTGCAAAAAAATTAATATTCTTCTTCTTTACGTATAGGCGCGCGCTCTGCTAACCGCGCAGTTGCTGCCGGCGGTTGGGGGTGGAATGGGCTGTACTTTGAACGCTTATAACTCCGTTTCTAGATGGACTATCTTCATGAAACTTTCAGAATATATTAATTGCATTCAAATTTATCCGTTTGCCAAATCACAAGTCTCTAGTAGTTGAAATGCGTTTTTTTTTTTCAAATTGGTGGCGAAGGGGCCGTGGCATCCAAAATCTGAAAATTACAAAATCTGCGTATTCATAATATCTATCTAAATATGGGCTGTACTTTGAACGCTTATAACTCCGTTTCTAGATGGACTATCTTCATGAAACTTTCAGAATATATTAATTGCATTCAAATTTATCCGTTTGCCAAATCACAAGTCTCTAGTAGTTGAAATGCGTTTTTTTTTTTTCAAATTGGTGGCGAAGGGGCCGTGGCATCCAAAATCTGAAAATTACAAAATCTGCGTATTCATAATATCTATCTAAATATACAAATTTGAAGTCTATAGGCAAAACGGTGTAGAAGTTATGCTCAAAAAACCTAAAAAACGTTAAAAAATTTTTGATCGATAATTAAGGAATGGGATGAGTTATCGAAAAAACAAAATAAACTTGTACTGCGTAACTAAGATACGAGTGCTCATGTAAAATTTCAGCTCTCTAGCTTTTGTAGTTTCCGAAATCTCGACGTTCGACGTTCATACGGACGGACAGGGCTATATCAACTTATTTTTTTGTGCTGATCAAGAATATGTATACTTTATGGGGTCTGCGACGTCTCCTTCTGCCTGTTACATACATTTTCACAAAAGCATTATACCCTGAATTCCCATTTTCAATGGGTTCAGGGTATTAAAAGAAACAAGCACCAAAATATTACCACTGAAAAAATGCTAGAGAAATAAAGTCCAATTAAAAGGATATTGAAAGTTTGAAATGAAACAAAAAGAACAGATTTAATACTACAATAATTATCAACAAATGATTGCAACTACTGCTGGTGGTAAGCTATAGTTACAATAAAAAATCTTTATTCGATACAAACCCTTATTAACTCAAACTAATTCTATTAATTAAAAGAAAAAAAGAAACAATAACCAAAATATTACCACTGAAAAAATGCTAGCTAAATAAAATCCAATTAAAAGGACATTGAAAATTTAATATACATAAAAAAAAAAAAAAAAAGATTTAAAACTTTAATAATTATCGACGAATGGTTGCTACTACTACTCGTGCTAAGCTATAACCATTTGAGAATTATTACGTCTTATATTTTGCAAATAGCAGTAAGGCCAGCCAATTATAATAAAAAAGTCTTTATTTGATTCAAAACCTTATTAGCTCAAACTAATTCTATTACTTAAAAGAAAAAAAGAAACAAGCACCAAAATATAACCACTGAAAACAAAAAAGTTAAATAAAATCCAAAAGGACATTGAAAATTTGAAATGAAAAAAAAAAAAGATTTAAAACTTTAATAATTATCGACGAATGGTTGCTACTACTACTCGTGCTAAGCTATAACCATTTGAGAATTATTAGGTCTTATATTTTGCAAATAGCAGTAAGGCCAGCCAGTTACAATAAAAAAAATCTTTATTATTAACAAGTAAGAAGGCTCTAGTCGAGACGGCTCGACTACGAGATACCCTGAACCCTGCAAAAAAAATTAATATTCTTCTTCTTTACGCACGTATAATAGCGCGCTCTGCTAACCGCGCAGTTGCTCCCGACGTTTGGGGGTGGGATGGGCTGTAATTTGAACGCTTATAACTCCGTTTCTAGGTGGACTATCTTCATGAAACTTTCAGAATTTATTATTCATTATTATTCATTCAAATTTATCCGTTTGCAAAATCTCAAGTCTCTAGTAGTTGAAATACGTTTTTTTTTTCAAATTGGTGGCGAAGGGGGCGTGGCATCCAAAATCTGAAAATTACAAAATCTGCGTATTCATAATATCTATATAAATATACAAATTTGAAGTCTATAGCCAAAACGGTGTAGAAGTTATGCTCAAAAAACCTAAAAAACGTAAACGAATTTTCGATTTTTGATCGATAATTAAGGAATGGGATGATTTATCGAAAAAAACAAAATAAACTTGTACTGCGTAACTAAGATACGAGTGTTCATGTAAAATTTCAGCTCTCTAGCTTTTGTAGTTTCCGAAAACTCGACGTTCATACGGACGGACGGACGGACGGACGGACGGACAGGGCTAAATCAACTTATTTTTTTGTGCTGATCAAGAATATATATACTTTAGGGAGTCTGCGACGTCTCCTTCTGCCTGTTACATACATTTTCACAAAAGCATTATACCCTGAATTCCCATTTTCAATGGGTTCAGGGTATAACAAGTAAGAAGGCTCTAGTCGAGACGGCTCGACTACGAGATACCCTGAACCCTGCAAAAAAATTAATATTCTTCTTCTTTACGTATAGGCGCGCGCTCTGCTAACCGCGCAGTTGCTGCCGGCGGTTGGGGGTGGATGGGCTGTACTTTGAACGCTTATAACTCCGTTTCTAGATGGACTATCTTCATGAAACTTTCAGAATATATTAATTGCATTCAAATTTATCCGTTTGCCAAATCACAAGTCTCTAGTAGTTGAAATGCGTTTTTTTTTTTCAAATTGGTGGCGAAGGGGCCGTGGCATCCAAAATCTGAAAATTACAAAATCTGCGTATTCATAATATCTATCTAAATATACAAATTTGAAGTCTATAGGCAAAACGGTGTAGAAGTTATGCTCAAAAAACCTAAAAAACGTTAAAAAATTTTTGATCGATAATTAAGGAATGGGATGAGTTATCGAAAAAACAAAATAAACTTGTACTGCGTAACTAAGATACGAGTGCTCATGTAAAATTTCAGCTCTCTAGCTTTTGTAGTTTCCGAAATCTCGACGTTCGACGTTCATACGGACGGACAGGGCTATATCAACTTATTTTTTTGTGCTGATCAAGAATATGTATACTTTATGGGGTCTGCGACGTCTCCTTCTGCCTGTTACATACATTTTCACAAAAACATTATACCCTGATTTCCCATTTTCAATGGGTTCAGGGTATTAAAAGAAACAAGCACCAAAATATTACCACTGAAAAAATGCTAGAGAAATAAAGTCCAATTAAAAGGACATTGAAAGTTTGAAATGAAACAAAAAGAACAGATTTAATACTACAATAATTATCAACAAATGATTGCAACTACTGCTGGTGGTAAGCTATAGTTACAATAAAAAATCTTTATTTGATACAAACCCTTATTAACTCAAACTAATTCTATTAATTAAAAGAAAAAAAAGAAACAATCACCAAAATATTACCACTGAAAAAATGCTAGTTAAATAAAATCCAATTAAAACGACATTGAAAATTTAATATACAAAAAAAAAAACATTTAATACTTTCATAATTATCGACAAATTATTGCTACTACTACTCGTGCTAAGCTATAACCATTTGAGAATTATTACGTATTATATTTTGCAAATAGCAGTAAGGCCAGCCAATTATAATAAAAAAGTCTTTATTTGATTCAAAACCTTATTAGCTTAAACTAATTCTATTACTTAAAAGAAAAAAAGAAACAAGCACCAAAATATAACCACTGAAAACAAAAAAGTTAAATAAAATCCATTGAAAATTTGAAATGAAAAAAAAAGATTTAAAACTTTAATAATTATCGACGAATGGTTGCTACTACTACTCGTGCTAAGCTATAACCATTTGAGAATTATTAGGTCTTATATTTTGCAAATAGCAGTAAGGCCAGCCAGTTACAATAAAAAAAATCTTTATTATTAACAAGTAAGAAGGCTCTAGTCGAGACGGCTCGACTACGAGATACCCTGAACCCTGCAAAAAAATTAATATTCTTCTTCTTTACGCACGTATAATAGCGCGCTCTGCTAACCGCGCAGTTGCTCCCGACGTTTGGGGGTGGGATGGGCTGTAATTTGAACGCTTATAACTCCGTTTCTAGGTGGACTATCTTCATGAAACTTTCAGAATATATTAATAGCATTCAAATTTATCCGATTGCCAAATTACAAGTCTCCATAATATCTATCTAAATATACAAATTTGAAGTCTATAGCCAAAACGGTGTAGAAGTTATGCTCAAAAAACCTAAAAAACGTAAATGAATTTTCGATTTTTGAACGATAATTAAGGAATGGGATGAGTTATCGAAAAAACAAAATAAACTTGTACTGCGTAACTAAGATACGAGTGTTCATGTAAAATTTCAGCTCTCTAGCTTTTGTAGTTTCCGAAATCTCGACGTTCATACAGACGGACGGATAGACGGACAGACGGGACAGACGGACTGGACTATATCAACTTATTTCTTTGTGCTGATCAAGAATATATATATTTTACACCCCGTAAAAAAAAAGATTTAAAACTTTAATAATTATCGACGAATGGTTACTACTACTACTCGTGCTAAGCTATAACCATTTGAGAATTATTAGAATTAGACGGCTCGACTACGAGATACCCTGAACTCTGCCAAAAAAAAAAAAAATGAATATTCTTCTTCTTTACGCACGTATAATAGCGCGCTCTGCTAACCGCGCAGTTGCTCCTGACGTTTGGGGGTGGAATGGGCTGTAATTTGAACGCTTATAACTCCGTTTCTAGGTGGACTATCTTCATGAAACTTTCAGAATTTATTATTCATTATTATTCATTCAAATTTATCCGTTTGCAAAATCTCAAGTCTCTAGTAGTTGAAATTCGTTTTTTTTTCAAATTGGTGGCGAAGGCGGCGTGGCATCCAAAATCTGAAAATTACAAAATCTGCGTATTCATAATATCTATATAAATATACAAATTTGAAGTCTATAGCCAAAACGGTGTAGAAGTTATGCTCAAAAAACCTAAAAAACGTAAACGAATTTTCGATTTTTGATCGATAATTAAGGAATGGGATGATTTATCGAAAAAAAAACAAAATAAACTTGTACTGCGTAACTAAGATACGAGTGTTCATGTAAAATTTCAGCTCTCTAGCTTTTGTAGTTTCCGAAAACTCGACGTTCATACGGACGGACGGACGGACGGACGGACGGACAGGGCTAAATCAACTTATTTTTTTGTGCTGATCAAGAATATATATACTTTAGGGAGTCTGCGACGTCTCCTTCTGCCTGTTACATACATTTTCACAAAAGCATTATACCCTGAATTCCCATTTTCAATGGGTTCAGGGTATAACAAGTAAGAAGGCTCTAGTCGAGACGGCTCGACTACGAGATACCCTGAACCCTGCAAAAAAATTAATATTCTTCTTCTTTACGTATAGGCGCGCGCTCTGCTAACCGCGCAGTTGCTGCCGGCGGTTGGGGGTGGAATGGGCTGTACTTTGAACGCTTATAACTCCGTTTCTAGATGGACTATCTTCATGAAACTTTCAGAATATATTAATTGCATTCAAATTTATCCGTTTGCCAAATCACAAGTCTCTAGTAGTTGAAATGCGTTTTTTTTTTTTCAAATTGGTGGCGAAGGGGCCGTGGCATCCAAAATCTGAAAATTACAAAATCTGCGTATTCATAATATCTATCTAAATATGGGCTGTACTTTGAACGCTTATAACTCCGTTTCTAGATGGACTATCTTCATGAAACTTTCAGAATATATTAATTGCATTCAAATTTATCCGTTTGCCAAATCACAAGTATCTAGTAGTTGAAATGCGTTTTTTTTTCAAATTGGTGGCAAAGGGGCCGTGGCATCCAAAATCTGAAAATTACAAAATCTGCGTATTCATAATATCTATCTAAATATACAAATTTGAAGTCTATAGGCAAAACGGTGTAGAAGTTATGTTCAAAAAACCTAAAAAACGTTAAAAAATTTTTGATCGATAATTAAGGAATGGGATGAGTTATCGAAAAAACAAAATAAACTTGTACTGCGTAACTAAGATACGAGTGCTCATGTAAAATTTCAGCTCTCTAGCTTTTGTAGTTTCCGAAATCTCGACGTTCGACGTTCATACGGACGGACAGGGCTATATCAACTTATTTTTTTGTGCTGATCAAGAATATGTATACTTTATGGGGTCTGCGACGTCTCCTTCTGCCTGTTACATACATTTTCACAAAAGCATTATACCCTGAATTCCCATTTTCAATGGGTTCAGGGTATTAAAAGAAACAAGCACCAAAATATTACCACTGAAAAAATGCTAGAGAAATAAAGTCCAATTAATAGGACATTGAAAGTTTGAAATGAAACAAAAAGAACAGATTTAATACTACAATAATTATCAACAAATGATTGCAACTACTGCTGGTGGTAAGCTATAGTTACAATAAAAAATCTTTATTCGATACAAACCCTTATTAACTCAAACTAATTCTATTAATTAAAAGAAAAAAAGAAACAATAACCAAAATATTACCACTGAAAAAATGCTAGCTAAATAAAATCCAATTAAAAGGACATTGAAAATTTAATATACAAAAAAAAAAAAAAAAAAGATTTAAAACTTTAATAATTATCGACGAATGGTTGCTACTACTACTCGTGCTAAGCTATAACCATTTGAGAATTATTACGTCTTATATTTTGCAAATAGCAGTAAGGCCAGCCAATTATAATAAAAAAGTCTTTATTTGATTCAAAACCTTATTAGCTCAAACTAATTCTATTACTTAAAAGAAAAAAAGAAACAAGCACCAAAATATAACCACTGAAAAAATGCTAGTTAAATAAAATCCAATAAAAAGGACATTGAAAATTTAATATACAAAAAAAAAAAAAGATTTAAAACTTTAATAATTATCGACGAATGGTTACTACTACTACTCGTGCTAAGCTATAACCATTTGAGAATTATTAGAATTAGACGGCTCGACTACGAGATACCCTGAACTCTGCCAAAAAAAAAAAAAAATGAATATTCTTCTTCTTTACGCACGTATAATAGCGCGCTCTGCTAACCGCGCAGTTGCTCCTGACGTTTGGGGGTGGAATGGGCTGTAATTTGAACGCTTATAACTCCGTTTCTAGGTGGACTATCTTCATGAAACTTTCAGAATTTATTATTCATTATTATTCATTCAAATTTATCCGTTTGCAAAATCTCAAGTCTCTAGTAGTTGAAATACGTTTTTTTTTCAAATTGGTGGCGAAGGGGGCGTGGCATCCAAAATCTGAAAATTACAAAATCTGCGTATTCATAATATCTATATAAATATACAAATTTGAAGTCTATAGGCAAAACGGTGTAGAAGTTATGTTCAAAAATCCTAAAAAACGTTAAAAATTTTTTGATCGATAATTAAGGAATGGGATGAGTTATCGAAAAAACAAAATAAACTTGTACTGCGTAACTAAGATACGAGTGCTCATGTAAAATTTCAGCTCTCTAGCTTTTGTAGTTTCCGAAATCTCGACGTTCGACGTTCATACGGACGGACAGGGCTATATCAACTTATTTTTTTGTGCTGATCAAGAATATGTATACTTTATGGGGTCTGCGACGTCTCCTTCTGCCTGTTACATACATTTTCACAAAAGCATTATACCCTGAATTCCCATTTTCAATGGGTTCAGGGTATAACAAGTAAGAAGGCTCTAGTCGAGACGGCTCGACTACGAGATACCCTGAACCCTGCAAAAAAATTAATATTCTTCTTCTTTACGTATAGGCGCGCGCTCTGCTAACCGCGCAGTTGCTGCCGGCGGTTGGGGGTGGATGGGCTGTACTTTGAACGCTTATAACTCCGTTTCTAGATGGACTATCTTCATGAAACTTTCAGAATATATTAATTGCATTCAAATTTATCCGTTTGCCAAATCACAAGTCTCTAGTAGTTGAAATGCGTTTTTTTTTTTTCAAATTGGTGGCGAAGGGGCCGTGGCATCCAAAATCTGAAAATTACAAAATCTGCGTATTCATAATATCTATATAAATATACAAATTTGAAGTCTATAGCCAAAACGGTGTAGAAGTTATGCTCAAAAATCCTAAAAAACGTAAACGAATTTTCGATTTTTGATCGATAATTAAGGAATGGGATGATTTATCGAAAAAAACAAAATAAACTTGTACTGCGTAACTAAGATACGAGTGTTCATGTAAAATTTCAGCTCTCTAGCTTTTGTAGTTTCCGAAAACTCGACGTTCATACGGACGGACGGACGGACGGACGGACGGACAGGGCTAAATCAACTTATTTTTTTGTGCTGATCAAGAATATATATACTTTAGGGAGTCTGCGACGTCTCCTTCTGCCTGTTACATACATTTTCACAAAAGCATTATACCCTGAATTCCCATTTTCAATGGGTTCAGGGTATAACAAGTAAGAAGGCTCTAGTCGAGACGGCTCGACTACGAGATACCCTGAACCCTGCAAAAAAATTAATATTCTTCTTCTTTACGTATAGGCGCGCGCTCTGCTAACCGCGCAGTTGCTGCCGGCGGTTGGGGGTGGAATGGGCTGTACTTTGAACGCTTATAACTCCGTTTCTAGATGGACTATCTTCATGAAACTTTCAGAATATATTAATTGCATTCAAATTTATCCGTTTGCCAAATCACAAGTCTCTAGTAGTTGAAATGCGTTTTTTTTTTCAAATTGGTGGCGAAGGGGCCGTGGCATCCAAAATCTGAAAATTACAAAATCTGCGTATTCATAATATCTATCTAAATATGGGCTGTACTTTGAACGCTTATAACTCCGTTTCTAGATGGACTATCTTCATGAAACTTTCAGAATATATTAATTGCATTCAAATTTATCCGTTTGCCAAATCACAAGTCTCTAGTAGTTGAAATGCGTTTTTTTTTTTCAAATTGGTGGCGAAGGGGCCGTGGCATCCAAAATCTGAAAATTACAAAATCTGCGTATTCATAATATCTATCTAAATATACAAATTTGAAGTCTATAGGCAAAACGGTGTAGAAGTTATGTTCAAAAATCCTAAAAAACGTTAAAAATTTTTTGATCGATAATTAAGGAATGGGATGAGTTATCGAAAAAACAAAATAAACTTGTACTGCGTAACTAAGATACGAGTGCTCATGTAAAATTTCAGCTCTCTAGCTTTTGTAGTTTCCGAAATCTCGACGTTCGACGTTCATACGGACGGACAGGGCTATATCAACTTATTTTTTTGTGCTGATCAAGAATATGTATACTTTATGGGGTCTGCGACGTCTCCTTCTGCCTGTTACATACATTTTCACAAAAGCATTATACCCTGAATTCCCATTTTCAATGGGTTCAGGGTATTAAAAGAAACAAGCACCAAAATATTACCACTGAAAAAATGCTAGAGAAATAAAGTCCAATTAAAAGGACATTGAAAGTTTGAAATGAAACAAAAAGAACAGATTTAATACTACAATAATTATCAACAAATGATTGCAACTACTGCTGGTGGTAAGCTATAGTTACAATAAAAAATCTTTATTTGATACAAACCCTTATTAACTCAAACTAATTCTATTAATTAAAAGAAAAAAAGAAACAATAACCAAAATATTACCACTGAAAAAATGCTAGCTAAATAAAATCCAATTAAAAGGACATTGAAAATTTAATATACAAAAAAAAAAAAAAAAAAGATTTAAAACTTTAATAATTATCGACGAATGGTTGCTACTACTACTCGTGCTAAGCTATAACCATTTGAGAATTATTACGTCTTATATTTTGCAAATAGCAGTAAGGCCAGCCAATTATAATAAAAAAGTCTTTATTTGATTCAAAACCTTATTAGCTCAAACTAATTCTATTACTTAAAAGAAAAAAAGAAACAAGCACCAAAATATAACCACTGAAAAAATGCTAGTTAAATAAAATCCAATAAAAAGGACATTGAAAATTTAATATACAAAAAAAAAAAAAAGATTTAAAACTTTAATAATTATCGACGAATGGTTACTACTACTACTCGTGCTAAGCTATAACCATTTGAGAATTATTAGAATTAGACGGCTCGACTACGAGATACCCTGAACTCTGCCAAAAAAAAAAAAATGAATATTCTTCTTCTTTACGCACGTATAATAGCGCGCTCTGCTAACCGCGCAGTTGCTCCTGACGTTTGGGGGTGGAATGGGCTGTAATTTGAACGCTTATAACTCCGTTTCTAGGTGGACTATCTTCATGAAACTTTCAGAATTTATTATTCATTATTATTCATTCAAATTTATCCGTTTGCAAAATCTCAAGTCTCTAGTAGTTGAAATACGTTTTTTTTCAAATTGGTGGCGAAGGGGGCGTGGCATCCAAAATCTGAAAATTACAAAATCTGCGTATTCATAATATCTATATAAATATACAAATTTGAAGTCTATAGCCAAAACGGTGTAGAAGTTATGCTCAAAAAACCTAAAAAACGTAAACGAATTTTCGATTTTTGATCGATAATTAAGGAATGGGATGATTTATCGAAAAAAACAAAATAAACTTGTACTGCGTAACTAAGATACGAGTGTTCATGTAAAATTTCAGCTCTCTAGCTTTTGTAGTTTCCGAAAACTCGACGTTCATACGGACGGACGGACGGACGGACGGACGGACAGGGCTAAATCAACTTATTTTTTTGTGCTGATCAAGAATATATATACTTTAGGGAGTCTGCGACGTCTCCTTCTGCCTGTTACATACATTTTCACAAAAGCATTATACCCTGAATTCCCATTTTCAATGGGTTCAGGGTATAACAAGTAAGAAGGCTCTAGTCGAGACGGCTCGACTACGAGATACCCTGAACCCTGCAAAAAAATTAATATTCTTCTTCTTTACGTATAGGCGCGCGCTCTGCTAACCGCGCAGTTGCTGCCGGCGGTTGGGGGTGGAATGGGCTGTACTTTGAACGCTTATAACTCCGTTTCTAGATGGACTATCTTCATGAAACTTTCAGAATATATTAATTGCATTCAAATTTATCCGTTTGCCAAATCACAAGTCTCTAGTAGTTGAAATGCGTTTTTTTTTTCAAATTGGTGGCGAAGGGGCCGTGGCATCCAAAATCTGAAAATTACAAAATCTGCGTATTCATAATATCTATCTAAATATACAAATTTGAAGTCTATAGGCAAAACGGTGTAGAAGTTATGCTCAAAAAACCTAAAAAACGTTAAAAATTTTTTGATCGATAATTAAGGAATGGGATGAGTTATCGAAAAAACAAAATAAACTTGTACTGCGTAACTAAGATACGAGTGCTCATGTAAAATTTCAGCTCTCTAGCTTTTGTAGTTTCCGAAATCTCGACGTTCGACGTTCATACGGACGGACAGGGCTATATCAACTTATTTTTTTGTGCTGATCAAGAATATGTATACTTTATGGGGTCTGCGACGTCTCCTTCTGCCTGTTACATACATTTTCACAAAAACATTATACCCTGATTTCCCATTTTCAATGGGTTCAGGGTATTAAAAGAAACAAGCACCAAAATATTACCACTGAAAAAATGCTAGAGAAATAAAGTCCAATTAAAAGGACATTGAAAGTTTGAAATGAAACAAAAAGAACAGATTTAATACTACAATAATTATCAACAAATGATTGCAACTACTGCTGGTGGTAAGCTATAGTTACAATAAAAAATCTTTATTTGATACAAACCCTTATTAACTGAAACTAATTCTATTAATTAAAAGAAAAAAAGAAACAATCACCAAAATATTACCACTGAAAAAATGCTAGTTAAATAAAATCCAATTAAAAGGACATTGAAAATTTAATATACAAAAAAAAAAAACATTTAATACTTTCATAATTATCGACAAATTATTGCTACTACTACTCGTGCTAAGCTATAACCATTTGAGAATTATTACGTCTTATATTTTGCAAATAGCAGTAAGGCCAGCCAATTATAATAAAAAAGTCTTTATTTGATTCAAAACCTTATTAGCTCAAACTAATTCTATTACTTAAAAGAAAAAAAGAAACAAGCACCAAAATATAACCACTGAAAACAAAAAAGTTAAATAAAATCCATTGAAAATTTGAAATGAAAAAAAAAAAGATTTAAAACTTTAATAATTATCGACGAATGGTTGCTACTACTACTCGTGCTAAGCTATAACCATTTGAGAATTATTAGGTCTTATATTTTGCAAATAGCAGTAAGGCCAGCCAGTTACAATAAAAAAAATCTTTATTATTAACAAGTAAGAAGGCTCTAGTCGAGACGGCTCGACTACGAGATACCCTGAACCCTGCAAAAAAAAAAAATTAATATTCTTCTTCTTTACGCACGTATAATAGCGCGCTCTGCTAACCGCGCAGTTGCTCCCGACGTTTGGGGGTGGGATGGGCTGTAATTTGAACGCTTATAACTCCGTTTCTAGGTGGACTATCTTCATGAAACTTTTAGAATATATTAATAGCATTCAAATTTATCCGATTGCCAAATTACAAGTCTCATAATATCTATCTAAATATACAAATTTGAAGTCTATAGCCAAAACGGTGTAGAAGTTATGCTCAAAAAACCTAAAAAACGTAAATGAATTTTCGATTTTTGAACGATAATTAAGGAATGGGATGAGTTATCGAAAAAACAAAATAAACTTGTACTGCGTAACTAAGATACGAGTGTTCATGTAAAACTTCAGCTCTCTAGCTTTTGTAGTTTCTGAAATCTCGACGTTCATACAGACGGACGGACAGACGGACAGACGGGACAGACGGACTGGACTATATCAACTTATTTCTTTGTGCTGATCAAGAATATATATATTTTACGGGGTCTGCGACGTCTCCTTCTGCCTGTTACATACATTCTCACAAAAACATTTTACCCTGAATTCCCATTTTCAATGGGTTCAGGGTATAAAATGTTAGTTAAATAAAATCCAATTATAAGGACATTGAAAAATTGAAATGAAAAAAAAAAAAAATCAGAGTTCAAACTATAATAATCATCGACAAATGATTGCTGTTACGACTCGTGCTAGGCTATAACCATTTGAGAATTATTTGGTCTTATATTTCGCAAATATTGTCACTGAAAAAATGCTAGTTAAATAAAATCCAATTACAAGGACATTGAAAATTTTAAATGAAAAAAAATTATACTTTAATACTTGGATTGTTATAAACAAATGGTTGCTACTACTACTCGTGCTAAGCTAAAACCGTTTGAGAATTAGTAGGTCTTATATTTTGCAAATAGCAGTAAGGCCAGCCAGTTACAATAAAAAAATCTTTATTTGATACAAACCCTTATTAACTCAAACTAATTCGATTGCTTAAAAGAAAAAAAGAAACAATCACCAAAATATTACCACTGAAAAAATGCTAGCTAAATAAAATCCAATTAAAAGGACATTGAAAATTTAATATACAAAAAAAAAAAAAAAGATTTAAAACTTTAATAATTATCGACGAATGGTTGCTACTACTACTCGTGCTAAGCTATAACCATTTGAGAATTATTACGTCTTATATTTTGCAAATAGCAGTAAGGCCAGCCAATTATAATAAAAAAGTCTTTATTTGATTCAAAACCTTATTAGCTCAAACTAATTCTATTACTTAAAAGAAAAAAAGAAACAAGCACCAAAATATAACCACTGAAAAAATGCTAGTTAAATAAAATCCAATAAAAAGGACATTGAAAATTTAATATAAAAAAAAAAAAAAAAAATTTAAAACTTTAATAATTATCGACGAATGGTTACTATTACTACTCGTGCTAAGCTATAACCATTTGAGAATTATTAGAATTAGACGGCTCGACTACGAGATACCCTGAACTCTGCCAAAAAAAAAAAAAAAATGAATATTCTTCTTCTTTACGCACGTATAATAGCGCGCTCTGCTAACCGCGCAGTTGCTCCTGACGTTTGGGGGTGGAATGGGCTGTAATTTGAACGCTTATAACTCCGTTTCTAGGTGGACTATCTTCATGAAACTTTCAGAATTTATTATTCATTATTATTCATTCAAATTTATCCGTTTGCAAAATCTCAAGTCTCTAGTAGTTGAAATTCGTTTTTTTTTCAAATTGGTGGCGAAGGGGGCGTGGCATCCAAAATCTGAAAATTACAAAATCTGCGTATTCATAATATCTATATAAATATACAAATTTGAAGTCTATAGCCAAAACGGTGTAGAAGTTATGCTCAAAAAACCTAAAAAACGTAAACGAATTTTCGATTTTTGATCGATAATTAAGGAATGGGATGATTTATCGAAAAAAACAAAATAAACTTGTACTGCGTAACTAAGATACGAGTGTTCATGTAAAATTTCAGCTCTCTAGCTTTTGTAGTTTCCGAAAACTCGACGTTCATACGGACGGACGGACGGACGGACGGACGGACGGACGGACAGGGCTAAATCAACTTATTTTTTTGTGCTGATCAAGAATATATATACTTTAGGGAGTCTGCGACGTCTCCTTCTGCCTGTTACATACATTTTCACAAAAGCATTATACCCTGAATTCCCATTTTCAATGGGTTCAGGGTATAACAAGTAAGAAGGCTCTAGTCGAGACGGCTCGACTACGAGATACCCTGAACCCTGCAAAAAAATTAATATTCTTCTTCTTTACGTATAGGCGCGCGCTCTGCTAACCGCGCAGTTGCTGCCGGCGGTTGGGGGTGGAATGGGCTGTACTTTGAACGCTTATAACTCCGTTTCTAGATGGACTATCTTCATGAAACTTTCAGAATATATTAATTGCATTCAAATTTATCCGTTTGCCAAATCACAAGTCTCTAGTAGTTGAAATGCGTTTTTTTTTTCAAATTGGTGGCGAAGGGGCCGTGGCATCCAAAATCTGAAAATTACAAAATCTGCGTATTCATAATATCTATCTAAATATACAAATTTGAAGTCTATAGGCAAAACGGTGTAGAAGTTATGCTCAAAAAACCTAAAAAACGTTAAAAAATTTTTGATCGATAATTAAGGAATGGGATGAGTTATCGAAAAAACAAAATAAACTTGTACTGCGTAACTAAGATACGAGTGCTCATGTAAAATTTCAGCTCTCTAGCTTTTGTAGTTTCCGAAATCTCGACGTTCGACGTTCATACGGACGGACAGGGCTATATCAACTTATTTTTTTGTGCTGATCAAGAATATGTATACTTTATGGGGTCTGCGACGTCTCCTTCTGCCTGTTACATACATTTTCACAAAAACATTATACCCTGATTTCCCATTTTCAATGGGTTCAGGGTATTAAAAGAAACAAGCACCAAAATATTACCACTGAAAAAATGCTAGAGAAATAAAGTCCAATTAAAAGGACATTGAAAGTTTGAAATGAAACAAAAAGAACAGATTTAATACTACAATAATTATCAACAAATGATTGCAACTACTGCTGGTGGTAAGCTATAGTTACAATAAAAAATCTTTATTTGATACAAACCCTTATTAACTGAAACTAATTCTATTAATTAAAAGAAAAAAAGAAACAATCACCAAAATATTACCACTGAAAAAATGCTAGTTAAATAAAATCCAATTAAAAGGACATTGAAAATTTAATATACAAAAAAAAAAACATTTAATACTTTCATAATTATCGACAAATTATTGCTACTACTACTCGTGCTAAGCTATAACCATTTGAGAATTATTACGTCTTATATTTTGCAAATAGCAGTAAGGCCAGCCAATTATAATAAAAAAGTCTTTATTTGATTCAAAACCTTATTAGCTCAAACTAATTCTATTACTTAAAAGAAAAAAAGAAACAAGCACCAAAATATAACCACTGAAAACAAAAAAGTTAAATAAAATCCATTGAAAATTTGAAATGAAAAAAAAAAAGATTTAAAACTTTAATAATTATCGACGAATGGTTGCTACTACTACTCGTGCTAAGCTATAACCATTTGAGAATTATTAGGTCTTATATTTTGCAAATAGCAGTAAGGCCAGCCAGTTACAATAAAAAAAATCTTTATTATTAACAAGTAAGAAGGCTCTAGTCGAGACGGCTCGACTACGAGATACCCTGAACCCTGCCAAAAAAAAAAAAAATGAATATTCTTCTTCTTTACGCACGTATAATAGCGCGCTCTGCTAACCGCGCAGTTGCTCCCGACGTTTGGGGGTGGGATGGGCTGTAATTTGAACGCTTATAACTCCGTTTCTAGGTGAACTATCTTCATGAAACTTTTAGAATATATTAATAGCATTCAAATTTATCCGATTGCCAAATTACAAGTCTCATAATATCTATCTAAATATACAAATTTGAAGTCTATAGGCAAAACGGTGTAGAAGTTATGCTCAAAAAACCTAAAAAACGTAAATGAATTTTCGATTTTTGAACGATAATTAGGGAATGGGATGAGTTATCGAAAAAACAAAATAAACTTGTACTGCGTAACTAAGATACGAGTGTTCATGTAAAATTTCAGCTCTCTAGCTTTTGTAGTTTCTGAAATCTCGACGTTCATACAGACGGACGGACAGACGGACAGACGGGACAGACGGACTGGACTATATCAACTTATTTCTTTGTGCTGATCAAGAATATATATATTTTACGTAGTCTGCGTCGTCTCCTTCTGCCTGTTACATACATTCTCACAAAAACATTTTACCCTGAATTCCCATTTTCAATGGGTTCAGGGTATAAAATGTTAGTTAAATAAAATCCAATTATAAGGACATTGAAAAATTGAAATGAAAAAAAAAAAAATCAGAGTTCAAACTATAATAATCATCGACAAATGATTGCTGTTACGACTCGTGCTAGGCTATAACCATTTGAGAATTATTTGGTCTTATATTTCGCAAATATTGTCACTGAAAAAATGCTAGTTAAATAAAATCCAATTACAAGGACATTGAAAATTTTAAATGAAAAAAAAATTATACTTTAATACTTGGATTGTTATAAACAAATGGTTGCTACTACTACTCGTGCTAAGCTAAAACCGTTTGAGAATTAGTAGGTCTTATATTTTGCAAATAGCAGTAAGGCCAGCCAGTTACAATAAAAAAATCTTTATTTGATACAAACCCTTATTAACTCAAACTAATTCGATTGCTTAAAAGAAAAAAAGAAACAATCACCAAAATATTACCACTGAAAAAATGCTAGTTAAATAAAATCCAATTGAAAGGACATTGAAAATTTGATATAAAAAAAAGAAACATTTAATACTTTCATAATTATCGACAAATTATTGCTACTACTACTCGTGCTAAGCTATAACCATTTGAGAATTATTACGTCTTATATTTTGCAAATAGCAGTAAGGCCAGCCAATTATAATAAAAAAGTCTTTATTTGATTCAAAACCTTATTAACTCAAACTAATTCTATTAATTAAAAGAAAAAAAGAAACAATCACCAAAATATTACCACTGAAAAAATGCTAGTTAAATAAAATCCAATTACAAGGATATTGAAAATTTTAAATGAAAAAAAATTATACTTTAATACTTGGATTGTTATAAACAAATGGTTGCTACTACTACTCGTGCTAAGCTAAAACCGTTTGAGAATTAGTAGGTCTTATATTTTGCAAATAGCAGTAAGGCCAGCCAATTATAATAAAAAAGTGTTTATTTGATTCAAAACCTTATTAACTCAAACTAATTCTATTAATTAAAAGAAAAAAGGAAACAATAACCAAAATATTACCACTGAAAAAATGCTAGCTAAATAAAATCCAATAAAAAGGACATTGAAAATTTAATATACAAAAAAAAAAAAGATTTAAAACTTTAATAATTATCGACGAATGGTTACTACTACTACTCGTGCTAAGCTATAACCATTTGAGAATTATTAGGTCTTATATTTTGCAAATAGCAGTAAGGCCAGCCAGTTACAATAAAAATAATCTTTATTATTAACAAGTAAGAAGGCTCTAGTCGAGACGGCTCGACTACGAGATACCCTGAACTCTGCCAAAAAAAAAAAATGAATATTCTTCTTCTTTACGCACGTATAATAGCGCGCTCTGCTAACCGCTCAGTTGCTCCCGACGTTTGGGGGTGGGATGGGCTGTAATTTGAACGCTTATAACTCCGTTTCTAGGTGGACTATCTTCATGAAACTTTTAGAATATATTAATAGCATTCAAATTTATCCGATTGCCAAATTACAAGTCTATAGCCAAAACGGTGTAGAAGTTATGCTCAAAAAACCTAAAAAACGTAAACGAATTTTCGATTTTTGATCGATAATTAAGGAATGGGATGATTTATCGAAAAAAACAAAATAAACTTGTACTGCGTAACTAAGATACGAGTGTTCATGTAAAATTTCAGCTCTCTAGCTTTTGTAGTTTCCGAAAACTCGACGTTCATACGGACGGACGGACGGACGGACGGACGGACGGACGGTCGGACAGGGCTAAATCAACTTATTTTTTTGTGCTGATCAAGAATATATATACTTTAGGGAGTCTGCGACGTCTCCTTCTGCCTGTTACATACATTTTCACAAAAGCATTATACCCTGAATTCCCATTTTCAATGGGTTCAGGGTATAACAAGTAAGAAGGCTCTAGTCGAGACGGCTCGACTACGAGATACCCTGAACCCTGCAAAAAAATTAATATTCTTCTTCTTTACGTATAGGCGCGCGCTCTGCTAACCGCGCAGTTGCTGCCGGCGGTTGGGGGTGGAATGGGCTGTACTTTGAACGCTTATAATTCCGTTTCTAGATGGACTATCTTCATGAAACTTTCAGAATATATTAATTGCATTCAAATTTATCCGTTTGCCAAATCACAAGTCTCTAGTAGTTGAAATGCGTTTTTTTTTTCAAATTGGTGGCGAAGGGGCCGTGGCATCCAAAATCTGAAAATTACAAAATCTGCGTATTCATAATATCTATCTAAATATACAAATTTGAAGTCTATAGCCAAAACGGTGTAGAAGTTACGCTCAAAAAACCTAAAAAACGTAAATGAATTTTCGATTTTTGATCGATAATTAAGGAATGGGATGATTTATCGAAAAAAACAATATAAACTTGTACTGCGTAACTAAGATACGAGTGCTCATGTAAAATTTCAGCTCTCTAGCTTTTGTAGTTTCCGAAATCTCGACGTTCGACGTTCATACGGACGGACAGGGCTATATCAACTTATTTTTTTGTGCTGATCAAGAATATGTATACTTTATGGGGTCTGCGACGTCTCCTTCTGCCTGTTACATACATTTTCACAAAAGCATTATACCCTGAATTCCCATTTTCAATGGGTTCAGGGTATTAAAAGAAACAAGCACCAAAATATTACCACTGAAAAAATGCTAGAGAAATAAAGTCCAATTAAAAGGACATTGAAAGTTTGAAATGAAACAAAAAGAACAGATTTAATACTACAATAATTATCAACAAATGATTGCAACTACTGCTGGTGGTAAGCTATAGTTACAATAAAAAATCTTTATTTGATACAAACCCTTATTAACTCAAACTAATTCTATTAATTAAAAGAAAAAAAGAAACAATCACCAAAATATTACCACTGAAAAAATGCTAGTTAAATAAAATCCAATTAAAAGGACATTGAAAATTTAATATACAAAAAAAAAACAATTTAATACTTTCATAATTATCGACAAATTATTGCTACTACTACTCGTGCTAAGCTATAACCATTTGAGAATTATTACGTCTTATATTTTGCAAAAAGCAGTAAGGCCAGCCAATTATAATAAAAAAGTCTTTATTTGATTCAAAACCTTATTAGCTCAAACTAATTCTATTACTTAAAAGAAAAAAAGAAACAAGCACCAAAATATAACCACTGAAAACAAAAAAGTTAAATAAAATCCATTGAAAATTTGAAATGAAAAAAAAAAAGATTTAAAACTTTAATAATTATCGACGAATGGTTGCAACTACTACTCGTGCTAAGCTATAACCATTTGAGAATTATTAGGTCTTATATTTTGCAAATAGCAGTAAGGCCAGCTAATTATAATAAAAAAGTCTTTATTTGATTCAAAACCTTATTAGCTCAAACTAATTCTATTACTTAAAAGAAAAAAAGAAACAAGCACCAAAATATAACCACTGAAAACAAAAAAGTTAAATAAAATCCATTGAAAATTTGAAATGAAAAAAAAAAAAGATTTAAAACTTTAATAATTATCGACGAATGGTTACTACTACTACTCGTGCTAAGCTATAACCATTTGAGAATTATTAGAATTAGACGGCTCGACTACGAGATACCCTGAACTCTGCCAAAAAAAAAAAAAAAATGAATATTCTTCTTCTTTACGCACGTATAATAGCGCGCTCTGCTAACCGCGCAGTTGCTCCTGACGTTTGGGGGTGGAATGGGCTGTAATTTGAACGCTTATAACTCCGTTTCTAGGTGGACTATCTTCATGAAACTTTTAGAATATATTAATAGCATTCAAATTTATCCGATTGCCAAATTACAAGTCTCTTCACTACAAATTCTATTCATAATATCTATCTAAATATACAAATTTGAAGTCTATAGCCAAAACGGTGTAGAAGTTATGCTCAAAAAACCTAAAAAACGTAAACGAATTTTCGATTTTTGATCGATAATTAAGGAATGGGATGATTTATCGAAAAAAACAAAATAAACTTGTACTGCGTAACTAAGATACGAGTGTTCATGTAAAATTTCAGCTCTCTAGCTTTTGTAGTTTCCGAAAACTCGACGTTCATACGGACGGACGGACGGACGGACGGACGGACAGGGCTAAATCAACTTATTTTTTTGTGCTGATCAAGAATATATATACTTTAGGGAGTCTGCGACGTCTCCTGCCTGTTACATACATTTTCACAAAAGCATTATACCCTGAATTCCCATTTTCAATGGGTTCAGGGTATAACAAGTAAGAAGGCTCTAGTCGAGACGGCTCGACTACGAGATACCCTGAACCCTGCAAAAAAATTAATATTCTTCTTCTTTACGTATAGGCGCGCGCTCTGCTAACCGCGCAGTTGCTGCCGGCGGTTGGGGGTGGAATGGGCTGTACTTTGAACGCTTATAACTCCGTTTCTAGATGGACTATCTTCATGAAACTTTCAGAATATATTAATTGCATTCAAATTTATCCGTTTGCCAAATCACAAGTCTCTAGTAGTTGAAATGCGTTTTTTTTTTCAAATTGGTGGCGAAGGGGCCGTGGCATCCAAAATCTGAAAATTACAAAATCTGCGTATTCATAATATCTATCTAAATATACAAATTTGAAGTCTATAGCCAAAACGGTGTAGAAGTTATGCTCAAAAAACCTAAAAAACGTAAACGAATTTTCGATTTTTGATCGATAATTAAGGAATGGGATGATTTATCGAAAAAAAACAATATAAACTTGTACTGCGTAACTAAGATACGAGTGCTCATGTAAAATTTCAGCTCTCTAGCTTTTGTAGTTTCCGAAATCTCGACGTTCGACGTTCATACGGACGGACAGGGCTATATCAACTTATTTTTTTGTGCTGATCAAGAATATGTATACTTTATGGGGTCTGCGACGTCTCCTTCTGCCTGTTACATACATTTTCACAAAAACATTATACCCTGATTTCCCATTTTCAATGGGTTCAGGGTATTAAAAGAAACAAGCACCAAAATATTACCACTGAAAAAATGCTAGAGAAATAAAGTCCAATTAAAAGGACATTGAAAGTTTGAAATGAAACAAAAAGAACAGATTTAATACTACAATAATTATCAACAAATGATTGCAACTACTGCTGGTGGTAAGCTATAGTTACAATAAAAAATCTTTATTCGATACAAACCCTTATTAACTCAAACTAATTCTATTAATTAAAAGAAAAAAAGAAACAATCACCAAAATATTACCACTGAAAAAATGCTAGTTAAATAAAATCCAATTAAAAGGACATTGAAAATTTAATATACAAAAAAAAAAAACATTTAATACTTTCATAATTATCGATAAATTATTGCTACTACTACTCGTGCTAAGCTATAACCATTTGAGAATTATTACGTCTTATATTTTGCAAATAGCAGTAAGGCCAGCCAATTATAATAAAAAAGTCTTTATTTGATTCAAAACCTTATTAGCTCAAACTAATTCTATTACTTAAAAGAAAAAAAGAAACAAGCACCAAAATATAACCACTGAAAACAAAAAAGTTAAATAAAATCCATTGAAAATTTGAAATGAAAAAAAAAAAGATTTAAAACTTTAATAATTATCGACGAATGGTTGCAACTACTACTCGTGCTAAGCTATAACCATTTGAGAATTATTAGGTCTTATATTTTGCAAATAGCAGTAAGGCCAGCTAATTATAATAAAAAAGTCTTTATTTGATTCAAAACCTTATTAGCTCAAACTAATTCTATTACTTAAAAGAAAAAAAGAAACAAGCACCAAAATATAACCACTGAAAACAAAAAAGTTAAATAAAATCCATTGAAAATTTGAAATGAAAAAAAAAAAAGATTTAAAACTTTAATAATTATCGACGAATGGTTGCTACTACTACTCGTGCTAAGCTATAACCATTTGAGAATTATTAGGTCTTATATTTTGCAAATAGCAGTAAGGCCAGCCAGTTACAATAAAAAAATCTTTATTATTAACAAGTAAGAAGGCTCTAGTCGAGACGGCTCGACTACGAGATACCCTGAACCCTGCCAAAAAAAAAAAAATGAATATTCTTCTTCTTTACGCACGTATAATAGCGCGCTCTGCTAACCGCGCAGTTGCTCCCGACGTTTGGGGGTGGGATGGGCTGTAATTTGAACGCTTATAACTCCGTTTCTAGGTGGACTATCTTCATGAAACTTTTAGAATATATTAATAGCATTCAAATTTATCCGATTGCCAAATTACAAGTCTCATAATATCTATCTAAATATACAAATTTGAAGTCTATAGTCTATATACACCAAAACGGTGTAGAAGTTATGCTCAAAAAACCTAAAAAACGTAAATGAATTTTCGATTTTTGAACGATAATTAAGGAATGGGATGAGTTATCGAAAAAACAAAATAAACTTGTACTGCGTAACTAAGATACGAGTGTTCATGTAAAATTTCAGCTCTCAAAAAACCTAAAAAACGTAAACGAATTTTCGATTTGTGATCGATAATTAAGGAATGGGATGAGTTATCGAAATAACAAAATAAACTTGTACTGCGTAACTAAGATACGAGTGCTCATGTAAAATTTCAGATCTCTAGCTTTTGTAGTTTCCGAAATCTCGACGTTCATACGGACGGACGGACAGACGGACTGGACTATATCAACTTATTTCTTTGTGCTGATCAAGAATATATATATTTTACGGGGTCTGCGACGTCTCCTTGTGCCTGTTACAAACATTTTACCCTGAATTCCCATTTTCAATGGGTTTAGGGTATAAAATGTTAGTTAAATAAAATCCAATTAAGGACATTGAAAAATTGAAATGAAAAAAAAAAAAAAAAACAAAGTTCAAACTATAATAATCATCGACAAATGATTGCTGTTACGACTCGTGCTAGGCTATAACCATTTGAGAATTGTTTGGTCTTATATTTCGCAAATATTGTCACTGAAAAAATGCTAGTTAAATAAAATCCAATTACAAGGACATTGAAAATTTTAAATGAAAAAAAAAAATTATACTTTAATATTTGAATAGTTATAAACAAATGGTTGCTACTACTACTCGTGCTAAGCTAAAACCGTTTGAGAATTAGTAGGTCTTATATTTTGCAAATAGCAGTAAGGCCAGCCAGTTACAATATAAAATCTTTATTTGATTCAAAACCTTATTAGCTCAAACTAATTCTATTAATTAAAAGAAAAAAAAAACAAGTAAGAAGGCTCTAGTCGAGACGGCTCGACTACGAGATACCCTGTACCCTGCAAAAAAAATTAATATTCTTCTTCTTTACGCACGTATAGCGCGCGCTCTGCTAACCGCGCAGTTGCTGCCGACGGTTGGGGGTGGGATGGGCTGTATTTTGAACGCCTATAACTCCGTTTCTAGATGGACTATCTTCATGAAACTTTTAGAATATATTAATAGCAATCAAATTTATCCGATTGCCAAATCACAAGTCTCTAGTATTTGAAATACGTTTTTTTCAAATTGGTGGCGAAGGGGGCGTGGCATCCAAAATCTGAGAATTACAAAGTGTGCGTATTCATAATATCTATCTAAATATACAAATTTGAAGTCTATAGCCAAAACGGTGTAGAAGTTATGCTCAAAAAACCTAAAAAACGTAAATAAATTTTCGATTTTTGATCGATAATTAAGGAATGGGATGAGTTATCGAAAAAACAAAATAAACTTGTACTGCGTAACTAAGATCCGAGTGTTCATGTAAAATTTCAGATCTCTAGCTTTTGTAGTTTCCGAAATCTCGACGTTCATACGGACGGACGGACGGACGGACGGACGGACAGACGGACAGGGCTATATCAACTTATTTTTTTGTGCTTTATGGGGTCTGCGACGACTCCTTCTGCCTGTTACATACATTTTCACAAAAGCATTATACCCTGAATTCCCATTTTCAATGGGCTTAGGGTATAAAAAGAAACAAGCACCAAAATATTACCACTGAAAAAATGCTAGAGAAATAAAGTCCAATTAAAAGGACATTGAAAATTTAATATAAAAAAAAAACAAGTAAGAAGGCTCTAGTCGAGACGGCTCGACTACGAGATACCCTGAACCCTGCAAAAAAAAAAATTAATATTCTTCTTCTTTACGCACGTATAAGCGCGCGCCCTGCTAACCGCGCAGTTGCTGCCGACGGTTGGGGGTGGGATGGGCTGTATTTTGAACGCTTATAACTCCATTTCTGATGGACTATTTTCATGAAACTTTCAGAATTTATTAATTGCATTCAAATTTGTCCGTTTGCCAAATCACAAGTCTCTAGTAGTTGAAATGCGTTTTTTTTTCAAATTTGTGGTGAAGGGGGCGTGGCATCTAAAATCTGAAAATTACAAAATCTGCGTATCCATAATATCTATCTAAACATACAAATTTGAAGTCTATAGCCAAAATGGTGTAGAAGTTATGCTCAAAAAACCTAAAAAACGTAAACGAATTTTCTATTTTTGATCGATAATTAAGGAATGGGATGATTTATCGGAAAAAAACAAAATAAACTTGAACTGCGTAACTAAGATACGAGTATTCATGTAAAATTTCAGATCTCTAGCTTTTGTAGTTTCCGAAATCTCGACGTTCATACGGACGGACGGACAGACGGACGGACGGACAGACGGACAGACGGACGGACGGACGGACAGACGGACAAGGCTATATCAACTTATTTTTCTGTGCTGATCAAGAATATATATACTTTATGGGGTCTGCGACGTCTCCTTCTGCCTGTTACATACATTTTCACAAAAAGCATTATACCCTGAATTCCCATTTTCAATGGGTTCAGGGTATTAAAAGAAACAAGCACCAAAATATTACCACTGAAAAAATGCTAGAGAAATAAAGTTCAATTAAAAGGACATTGAAAGTTTGAAATGAAAAAAAAAGAACAGATTTAATACTACAATAATTATCAACAAATGATTGCAACTACTGTTGGTGGTAAGCTATAGTTACAATAAAAAATCTTTATTTGATACAAACCCTTATTAACTCAAACTAATTCTATTAATTAAAAGAAAACAAGTAAGAAGGCTCTAGTCGAGACGGCTCGACTACGAGATACCCTGAACCCTGCAAAAAAAGTATTATTCTTATTCTTTACGCACGTACAGGCGCGCGCTCTGCTAACCGCGCAGTTGCTGCCGACGGTTGGGGGTGGGATGGGCTGTACTTTGAACGCTTATAACTCCGTTTCTAGATGGACTATCTTCATGAAACTTTCAGAATATATTAATTTCATTCAAATTTGTCCATTTGCCAAATTACAAGTCTCTAGTATTTGAAATACGTCTTTTTCAAATTGGGGGCGAAGGGGGCGTGGCATCCAAAATCTGAAAATTACAAAATCTGCGTATCCATAATATCTATCTAAATATACAATTTGAAGTCTCTAGCTAAAACGGTGTAGAAGTTATGCTCGAAAAACCTAAAAAACGTAAACGAATTTTCGATTTTTTATCGATAATTAAGGAATGGGATGAGTTATCGAAAAAACAAAATAAACTTGTACTGCGTAACTAAGATACGAGTGTTCGTGTAAAATTTCAGCTCTCTAGCTTTTGTAGTTTCCGAAATCTCGACGTTCATACGGACGGACGGACAGACGGACGGACGGACGGACGGACGGACGGACGGACGGACGGACGGACGGACGGACGGACGGACGGACGGACAGACGGACAGGGCTATATCAACTTATTTTTTTGTGCTGATCAAGAATATATATACTTTATGGGGTCTGCGACGTCTCCTTCTGCCTGTTACATACATTTTCACAAAAACATTATACCCTGAATTCCCATTTTCAATGGGTTCAGGGTATAAAAAGAAACAATCACCAAAATATTACCACTGAAAAAATGCTAGTTAAATAAAATCCAATTAAAAGGACATTGAAAATTTAATATACAAAAAAAAAAAAAAACATTTAATACTTTCATAATTATCGACAAATTATTGCTACTACTACTCGTGCTAAGCTATAACCATTTGAGAATTATTACGTCTTATATTTTGCAAATAGCAGTAAGGCCAGCCAATTATAATAAAAAAGTCTTTATTTGATTCAAAACCTTATTAACTCAAACTAATTCTATTAATTAAAAGAAAAAAGAAACAATCACCAAAATATTACCACTGAAAAAATGCTAGTTAAATAAAATCCAATTAAAAGGACATTGAAAATTTAATATACAAAAAAAAAAAAACATTTAATACTTTCATAATTATCGACAAATTATTGCTACTACTACTCGTGCTAAGCTATAACCATTTGAGAATTATTACGTCTTATATTTTTCAAATAGCAGTAAGGCCAGCCAGTTACAATAAAAAAATCTTTATTATTAACAAGCACCAAGCACTGAAAACATGTTACTAAAAAATCCAACTAGAAATGACACTAAAAATTTGAAATGAAAAAAAAATGTAATACTTTAATAATCATCGACAAATATTGCAACTACTACTCGTGCTAAGCTATAACCATTTGAGAATTATTAGGTCTTATATTTTGCAAATAGCAGTAAGGCCAGCCAGTTATAATAATAAAATCTTTATTTGATTCAAAAGCTTATTAGCTCAAACTAATTCTATTAATTAAAAGAAAAAAGAAACAAGCACTAAAATATCACCACTGAAAATAAAAAAGTTAAATAAAATCCAATGGTTGCCACTGCTACTCGTGCTAAGCTATAACCATTTGAGAATTATTAGGTCTTATATTTTGCAAATAGCAGTAAGGCCAGCCAGTTACAATAAAAAAATTTTTATTATTAACAAGCACCAAATTATTAACATTGAAAACATGTTTCTAAAAATATCCAACTAGAAATGACACTAAAAATTTGAAATGAAAAAAAAAATGTAATACTTTAATAATCATCGACAAATGATTGCAACTACTACTCGTGCTAAGCTATAACCATTTGAGAATTATTAGGTCTTATATTTGGCAAATAGCAGTAAGGCCAGCCAGTTATAATAATAAAATCTTTATTTGATTCAAAAGCTTATTAGCTCAAACTAATTCGATTAATTAAAAGAAAAACAGAAACAAGCACCAAAATATCACCACTGAAAATAAAAAAGTTAAATAAAATCCATTGAAAATTTGAAATGAAAAAAAAAAAAGATTTAAAACTTTAATAATTATCGACGAATGGTTGCTACTACTACTCGTGCTAAGCTATAACCATTTGAGAATTATTAGGTCTTATATTTTGCAAATAGCAGTAAGGCCAGCCAGTTATAATAATAAAATCTTTATTTGATTCAAAAGCTTATTAGCTCAAACTAATTCTATTAATTAAAAGAAAAAAAGAAACAATCACCAAAATATTACCACTGAAAAAATGCTAGTTAAATAAAATCCAATTAAAAGGACATTGAAAATTTAATATAAAAAAAAAAAAACATTTAATACTTTCATAATTATCGACAAATTATTGCTACTACTACTCGTGCTAAGCTATAACCATTTGAGAATTATTACGTCTTATATTTTTCAAATAGCAGTAAGGCCAGCCAGTTACAATAAAAAAATCTTTATTATTAACAAGCACCAAGCACTGAAAACATGTTACTAAAAAAATCCAACTAGAAATGACACTAAAAATTTGAAATGAAAAAAAAAATGTAATACTTTAATAATCATCGACAAATGATTGCAACTACTACTCGTGCTAAGCTATAACCATTTGAGAATTATTAGGTCTTATATTTTGCAAATAGCAGTAAGGCCAGCCAGTTATAATAATAAAATCTTTATTTGATTCAAAAGCTTATTAGCTCAAACTAATTCTATTAATTAAAAGAAAAAAAGAAACAAGCACTAAAATATCACCACTGAAAATAAAAAAGTTAAATAAAATCCAATGGTTGCCACTGCTACTCGTGCTAAGCTATAACCATTTGAGAATTATTAGGTCTTATATTTTGCAAATAGCAGTAAGGCCAGCCAGTTATAATAAAAAAATTTTTATTATTAACAAGCACCAAATTATTAACATTGAAAACATGTTTCTAAAAATATCCAACTAGAAATGACACTAAAAATTTGAAATGAAAAAAAAAATGTAATACTTTAATAATCATCGACAAATGATTGCAACTACTACTCGTGCTAAGCTATAACCATTTGAGAATTATTAGGTCTTATATTTGGCAAATAGCAGTAAGGCCAGCCAGTTATAATAATAAAATCTTTATTTGATTCAAAAGCTTATTAGCTCAAACTAATTCTATTAATTAAAAGAAAAAGAGAAACAAGCACCAAAATATCACTACTGAAAATAAAAAAGTTAAATAAAATCCATTGAAAATTTGAAATGAAAAAAAAAAAAAGATTTAAAACTTTAATAATTATCGACGAATGGTTGCTACTGCTACTCGTGCTAAGCTATAACCATTTGAGAATTATTAGGTCTTATATTTTGCAAATAGCAGTAAGGCCAGCCAGTTATAATAATAAAATCTTTATTTGATTCAAAAGCTTATTAGCTCAAACTAATTCTATTAATTAAAAGAAAAAAAGAAACAATCACAAAAATATTACCACTGAAAAAATGCTAGTTAAATAAAATCCAATTAAAAGGACATTGAAAATTTGATATAAAAAAAAACATTTAATACTTTCATAATTATCGACAAATTATTGCTACTACTACTAGTGCTAAGCTATAACCATTTGAGAATTATTAGGTCTTATATTTTGCAAATAGCAGTAAGGCCAGCCAGTTACAATAAAAAAATCTTTATTATTAACAAGCACCAAATTATTAACATTGAAAACATGTTTCTAAAAATATCCAAAAACTTTAAAACTTTAATAATTATCGACAAAAGGTTGCTACTACTACACGTGCTAAGCTATAACCATTTGAGAATTATTAGGTCTTATATTTTGCAAATAGCAGTAAGGCCAGCCAGTTACAATAAAAAAATCTTTATTATTAACAAGCACCAAATTATTAACATTGAAAACATGTTTCTAAAAATATCCAACTAGAAATGACACTGAAAATTTGAAATGAAAAAAAAAATAAATATGTAATACTTTAATAATCATCGACAAATATTTGCAACTACTGCTGGTGCTGGGCTATAGCCATTTGAGAATTATTAGGTCTGATAGTTTGCAAATAGCAGTAAGGCCAGCTAGTTACAATAAAAAAAATCTTTATTTGATTCGAAACCTTATTAGCTCAAATTGGTTCTATTAATTAAAAAAAAAAAAAGGAACAAGCCCCAAAATATTAACACTGAAAACATGTTAGTAAAATAAATCCATTCAAAATTTGAAATGAAAAAAAAAAAAAGATTTAAAACTTTAATAATTATCGACAAATGGTTGCTACTACTACACGTGCTAAGCTATAACCATTTGAGAATTATTAGGTCTTATATTTTGCAAATAGCAGTAAGGCCAGCCAGTTACAATAAAAAAATCTTTATTATTAACAAGCACCAAATTATTAACATTGAAAACATGTTTCTAAAAATATCCAACTAGAAATGACACTAAAAATTTGAAATGAAAAAAAAATGTAATACTTTAATAATCATCGACAAATGATTGCAACTACTACTCTTGCTAAGCTATAACCATTTGAGAATTATTTGGTCTCATATTTTGCAAATAGCAGTAAGGCCAGCAAGTTACACTAAAAAAATCTTTATTTGATTCGAAACCTTTACGCTTAATTTGGTTCTATTAATTAAAAAATAAAAGGAACAAGTCCCAAAATATTAACACTGAAAATAAAAAAGTTAAATAAAATCCATTGAAAATTTGAAATGAAAAAAAAAAAAGATTTAAAACTTTAATAATTATCGACAAATGGTTGCTACTACTACTCGTGCTAAGCTATAACCATTTGAGAATTATTAGGTCTTATATTTTGCAAATAGCAGTAAGGCCAGCCAGTTACAATAAAAAAATCTTTATTATTAACAAGCACCAAGCACTGAAAACATGTTACTAAAAAAATCCAACTAGAAATGACACTAAAAATTTGAAATGAAAAAAAAAAATGTAATACTTTAATAATCATCGACGAATGGTTACTACTACTACACGTGCTAAGCTATAACCATTTGAGAATTATTAGGTCTTATATTTTACAAATAGCAGTAAGGCCAGCTAGTTACAAAAAAAATCTTTATTTGATTCGAAACCTTCTTAGCTCAAATTGGTTCTATTAATTAAAAAAAAAAAAGGAACAAGCCCCAAAATATTAACACTGAAAACATGTTAGTAAAAAAAATCCATTTAAAATTTGAAATGAAAAAAAAAAAAAGATTAAAACTTTAATGATCATGGACAAATGATTGCAACTACTACTCGTGGTAAGCTGTAACCATTTGAGAATTATTAGGTCTTATATTTTGCAAATAGCAGTAAGGCCAGCCAGTTACAATAAAAAAATCTTTATTATTAACAAGCACCAAATTATTAACATTGAAAACATGTTTCTAAAAATATCCAATGACACTGAAAATTTGAAATGAAAAAAAAAAATAAATATGTAATACTTTAATAATCATCGACAAATATTTGCAACTACTGCTGGTGCTGGGCTATAGCCATTTGATAATTATTAGGTCTGATAGTTTGCAAATAGCAGTAAGGCCAGCCAGTTACAATAAAACAATCTTTATTATTAACAAGCACCAAAATATTAACACTGAAAACATGTTAGTAAAATAAATCCATTCGAAATTTGAAATGAAAAAAAAAAGAGATTAAAACTTTAATGATCATGGACAAATGATTGCAACTACTACTCGTGGTAAGCTGTAACCATTTGAGAATTATTAGGTCTTATATTTTGCAAATAGCAGTAAGGCCAGCTAGTTACAATAAAAAAAATCTTTATTTGATTCGAAACCTTATTAGCTCAAATTGGTTCTATTAATTAAAAAAAAAAAAGGAACAAGCCCCAAAATATTAACACTGAAAACATGTTAGTAAAATAAATCCATTTAAAATTTGAAATGAAAAAAAAAAAAGATTTAAAACTTTAATAATTATCGACAAATGGTTGCTACTACTACTCTTGCTAAGCTATAACCATTTGAGAATTATTTGGTCTCATATTTTGCAAATATTAGTAAGGCCAGCAAGTTACACTAAAAAATCTTTATTTGATTCGAAACCTTTACGCTTAATTTGGTTCTATTAATTACAAAAAAAAAGGAACAAGTCCCAAACTATTAACACTCAAAACATGTTAGTAAAATAAATCCATTTAAAATTTGAAATGAAAAAAAAAAAAAGTTTAATAATTTCATAATTATCGACAAATTATTGCTACTACTACTCGTGCTAAGCTATAACCATTTATTAGGTCTTATATTTTGCAAATAGCAGTAAGGCCAGCCAATTATAATAAAAAAGTCTTTATTTGATTCAAAACCTTATTAGCTCAAACTAATTCTATTACTTAAAAGAAAAAAAGAAACAAGCACCAAAATATAACCACTGAAAAAATGCTAGTTAAATAAAATCCAATAAAAAGGACATTGAAAATTTAATATAAAAAAAAAAAAAAAAGATTTAAAACTTTAATAATTATCGACGAATGGTTACTACTACTACTCGTGCTAAGCTATAACCATTTGAGAATTATTAGAATTAGACGGCTCGACTACGAGATACCCTGAACTCTGCAAAAAAAAAAAAAAATGAATATTCTTCTTCTTTACGCACGTATAATAGCGCGCTCTGCTAACCGCGCAGTTGCTGCCGGCGGTTGGGGGTGGAATGGGCTGTACTTTGAACGCTTATAATTCCGTTTCTAGATGGACTATCTTCATGAAACTTTCAGAATTTATTAATTGCATTCAAATTTATCCGTTTGCCAAATCACAAGTCTCTAGTAGTTGAAATGCGTTTTTTTTCAAATTTGTGGTGAAGGGGGCGTGGCATCTAAAATCTGAAAATTACAAAATCTGCGTATCCATAATATCTATCTAAATATACAAATTTGAAGTCTATAGCCAAAATGGTGTAGAAGTTATGCTCAAAAAACCTAAAAAACGTAAACGAATTTTCTATTTTTGATCGATAATTAAGGAATGGGATGATTTATCGGAAAAAAACAAAATAAACTTGAACTGCGTAACTAAGATACGAGTATTCATGTAAAATTTCAGATCTCTAGCTTTTGTAGTTTCCGAAATCTCGACGTTCATACGGACGGACGGACAGACGGACGGACGGACAGACGGACAGACGGACGGACGGACGGACAGACGGACAAGGCTATATCAACTTATTTTTCTGTGCTGATCAAGAATATATATACTTTATGGGGTCTGCGACGTCTCCTTCTGCCTGTTACATACATTTTCACAAAAGCATTATACCCTGAATTCCCATTTTCAATGGGTTCAGGGTATTAAAAGAAACAAGCACCAAAATATTACCACTGAAAAAATGCTAGAGAAATAAAGTTCAATTAAAAGGACATTGAAAGTTTGAAATGAAAAAAAAAGAACAGATTTAATACTACAATAATTATCAACAAATGATTGCAACTACTGTTGGTGGTAAGCTATAGTTACAATAAAACATCTTTATTTGATACAAACCCTTATTAACTCAAACTAATTCTATTAATTAAAAGAAAAAAAGAAACAATCACCAAAATATTACCACTGAAAAAATGCTAGTTAAATAAAATCCAATTAAAAGGACATTGAAAATTTAATATACAAAAAAAAAAAACATTTAATACTTTCATAATTATCGACAAATTATTGCTACTACTACTCGTGCTAAGCTATAACCATTTGAGAATTATTACGTCTTATATTTTGCAAATAGCAGTAAGGCCAGCCAATTATAATAAAAAAGTCTTTATTTGATTCAAAACCTTATTAACTCAAACTAATTCTATTAATTAAAAGAAAAAAAGAAACAATCACCAAAATATTACCACTGAAAAAATGCTAGTTAAATAAAATCCAATTAAAAGGACATTGAAAATTTAATATACAAAAAAAAAAAACATTTAATACTTTCATAATTATCGACAAATTATTGCTACTACTACTCGTGCTAGGCTATAACCATTTGAGAATTGTTTGGTCTTATATTTCGCAAATATTGTCACTGAAAAAATGCTAGTTAAATAAAATCCAATTACAAGGATATTGAAAATTTTAAATGAAAAAAAAAATTATACTTTAATACTTGAATAGTTATAAACAAATGGTTGCTACTACTACTCGTGCTAAGCTAAAACCGTTTGAGAATTAGTAGGTCTTATATTTTGCAAATAGCAGTAAGGCCAGCCAGTTACAATATAAAATCTTTATTTGATTCAAAACCTTATTAGCTCAAACTAATTCTATTAATTAAAAGAAAAAAAAAACAAGTAAGAAGGCTCTAGTCGAGACGGCTCGACTACGAGAGGTGAACCCTGCAAAAAAAAAATTAATATTCTTCTTCTTTACGCACGTATAAGCGCGCGCCCTGCTAACCGCGCAGTTGCTGCCGACGGTTGGGGGTGGGATGGGCTGTATTTTGAACGCTTATAACTCCATTTCTGATGGACTATTTTCATGAAACTTTCAGAATTTATTAATTGCATTCAAATTTGTCCGTTTGCCAAATCACAAGTCTCTAGTAGTTGAAATGCGTTTTTTTTTTCAAATTTGTGGTGAAGGGGGCGTGGCATCCAAAATCTGAAAATTACAAAATCTGCGTATCCATAATATCTATTTAAATATACAAATTTGAAGTCTATAGCCAAAATGGTGTAGAAGTTATGCTCAAAAAACCTAAAAAACGTAAACGAATTTTCTATTTTTGATCGATAATTAAGGAATGGGATGATTTATCGGAAAAAAACAAAATAAACTTGAACTGCGTAACTAAGATACGAGTATTCATGTAAAATTTCAGATCTCTAGCTTTTGTAGTTTCCGAAATCTCGACGTTCATACGGACGGACGGACAGACGGACGGACGGACAGACGGACAGACGGACGGACAGACGGACAAGGCTATATCAACTTATTTTTCTGTGCTGATCAAGAATATATATACTTTATGGGGTCTGCGACGTCTCCTTCTGCCTGTTACATACATTTTCACAAAAGCATTATACCCTGAATTCCCATTTTCAATGGGTTCAGGGTATAAAAAGAAACAAGCACCAAAATATTACCACTGAAAAAATGCTAGAGAAATAAAGTTCAATTAAAAGGACATTGAAAGTTTGAAATGAAACAAAAAGAACAGATTTAATACTACAATAATTATCAACAAATGATTGCAACTACTGTTGGTGGTAAGCTATAGTTACAATAAAAAATCTTTATTTGATACAAACCCTTATTAACTCAAACTAATTCTATTAATTAAAAGAAAAAAAGAAACAATCACCAAAATATTACCACTGAAAAAATGCTAGTTAAATAAAATCCAATTAAAAGGACATTGAAAATTTAATATACAAAAAAAAAAAAAAAACATTTAATACTTTCATAATTATCGACAAATTATTGCTACTACTACTCGTGCTAAGCTATAACCATTTGAGAATTATTACGTCTTATATTTTGCAAATAGCAGTAAGGCCAGCCAATTATAATAAAAAAATAAAAAATAATAATAATTATCGTCGAATGGTTACTACTACTACTCGTGCTAAGCTATAACCATTTGAGAATTATTAGGTCTTATATTTTGCAAATAGCAGTAAGGCCAGCCAGTTACAATAAAAATAATCTTTATTATTAACAAGTAAGAAGGCTCTAGTCGAGACGGCTCGACTACGAGATACCCTGAAACCTGCAAAAAAAAAATTAATATTCTTCTTCTTTACGCACGTATAAGCGCGCGCCCTGCTAACCGCGCAGTTGCTGCCGACGGTTGGGGGTGGGATGGGCTGTATTTTGAACGCTTATAACTCCATTTCTGATGGACTATCTTCATGAAACTTTCAGAATTTATTAATTGCATTCAAATTTATCCGTTTGCCAAATCACAAGTCTCTAGTAGTTGAAATGCGTTTTTTTTTTCAAATTGGGGGCGAAGGGGGCGTGGCATCCAAAATCTGAAAATTACAAAATCTGTGTATTCATAATATCTATCTAAATATACAAATTTGAAGTCTATAGCCAAAACGGTGTAGAAGTTATGCTCAAAAAACCTAAAAAACGTAAATGAATTTTCGATTTTTGATCGATAATTAAGGACTTGTACTGCGTAACTAAGATACGAGTGTTCATGTAAAATTTCGGCTCTCTAGCTTTTGTAGTTTCCGAAAACTCGACGTTCATACGGACGGACGGACGGACGGACAGTTCTAAATCAACTTATTTTTTTGTGCTGATCAAGAATATATATACTTTATGGGGTCTGCGACGTCTCCTTCTGCCTGTTACATACATTTTCACAAAAACATTATACCCTGAATTCCCATTTTCAATGGGATCAGGGTATAAAAAGAAACAATCACCAAAATATTACCGCTGAAAAAATGTTACAGAAATAAAGTCCAATTAAAAGGACATTGAAAGTTTGAAATGAAACAAAAAGAACAGATTTAATACTACAATAATTATCAACAAATGATTGCAACTACTGCTGGTGGTAAGCTATAGTTACAATAAAAAATCTTTATTTGATACAAACCCTTATTAACTGAAACTAATTCTATTAATTAAAAGAAAAAAAGAAACAATCACCAAAATATTACCACTGAAAAAATGCTAGTTAAATAAAATCCAATTAAAAGGACATTGAAAATTTAATATACAAAAAAAAAAAACATTTAATACTTTCATAATTATCGACATATTATTGCTACTACTACTCGTGCTAAGCTATAACCATTTGAGAATTATTACGTCTTATATTTTGCAAATAGCAGTAAGGCCAGCCAATTATAATAAAAAAGTCTTTATTTGATTCAAAACCTTATTAGCTCAAACTAATTCTATTACTTAAAAGAAAAAAAGAAACAAGCACCAAAATATAACCACTGAAAACAAAAAAGTTAAATAAAATCCATTGAAAATTTGAAATGAAAAAAAAAAAGATTTAAAACTTTAATAATTATCGACGAATGGTTGCAACTACTACTCGTGCTAAGCTATAACCATTTGAGAATTATTACGTCTTATATTTTGCAAATAGCAGTAAGGCCAGCTAATTATAATAAAAAAGTCTTTATTTGATTCAAAACCTTATTAGCTCAAACTAATTCTATTACTTAAAAGAAAAAAAGAAACAAGCACCAAAATATAACCACTGAAAACAAAAAAGTTAAATAAAATCCATTGAAAATTTGAAATGAAAAAAAAAAAAAGATTTAAAACTTTAATAATTATCGACGAATGGTTGCTACTACTACTCGTGCTAAGCTATAACCATTTGAGAATTATTAGGTCTTATATTTTGCAAATAGCAGTAAGGCCAGCCAGTTACAATAAAAAAAATCTTTATTATAGTCGAGACGGCTCGACTACGAGATACCCTGAACCCTGCCAAAAAAAAAAAAAAATGAATATTCTTCTTCTTTACGCACGTATAATAGCGCGCTCTGCTAACCGCGCAGTTGCTCCCGACGTTTGGGGGTGGGATGGGCTGTAATTTGAACGCTTATAACTCCGTTTCTAGGTGAACTATCTTCATGAAACTTTTAGAATATATTAATAGCATTCAAATTTATCCGATTGCCAAATTACAAGTCTCATAATATCTATCTAAATATACAAATTTGAAGTCTATAGCCAAAACGGTGTAGAAGTTATGCTCAAAAAACCTAAAAAACGTAAATGAATTTTCGATTTTTGAACGATAATTAGGGAATGGGATGAGTTATCGAAAAAACAAAATAAACTTGTACTGCGTAACTAAGATACGAGTGTTCATGTAAAATTTCAGCTCTCTAGCTTTTGTAGTTTCTGAAATCTCGACGTTCATACAGACGGACGGACAGACGGACAGACGGGACAGACGGACTGGACTATATCAACTTATTTCTTTGTGCTGATCAAGAATATATATATTTTACGGGGTCTGCGACGTCTCCTTCTGCCTGTTACATACATTCTCACAAAAACATTTCACCCTGAATTCCCATTTTCAATGGGTTCAGGGTATAAAATGTTAGTTAAATAAAATCCAATTATAAGGACATTGAAAAATTGAAATGAAAAAAAAAAAAATCAGAGTTCAAACTATAATAACATCGACAAATGATTGCTGTTACGACTCGTGCTAGGCTATAACCATTTGAGAATTATTTGGTCTTATATTTCGCAAATATTGTCACTGAAAAAATGCTAGTTAAATAAAATCCAATTACAAGGACATTGAAAATTTTAAATGAAAAAAATTATACTTTAATACTTGGATTGTTATAAACAAATGGTTGCTACTACTACTCGTGCTAAGCTAAAACCGTTTGAGAATTAGTAGGTCTTATATTTTGCAAATAGCAGTAAGGCCAGCCAGTTACAATAAAAAAATCTTTATTTGATACAAACCCTTATTAACTCAAACTAATTCGATTGCTTAAAAGAAAAAACGAAACAATCACCAAAATATTACCACTGAAAAAATGCTAGTTAAATAAAATCCAATTGAAAGGACATTGAAAATTTGATATAAAAAAAAGAAACATTTAATACTTTCATAATTATCGACAAATTATTGCTACTACTACTCGTGCTAAGGTATAACCATTTGAGAATTATTACGTCTTATATTTTGCAAATAGCAGTAAGGCCAGCCAATTATAATAAAAAAGTCTTTATTTGATTCAAAACCTTATTAACTCAAACTAATTCTATTAATTAAAAGAAAAAAAGAAACAATCACCAAAATTACAAAATCTGCGTATTCATAATATCTATCTAAATATACAAATTTGAAGTCTATAGCCAAAACGGTGTAGAAGTTATGCTCAAAAAACCTAAAAAACGTAAATGAATTTTCGATTTTTGATCGATAATTAAGGACTTGTACTGCGTAACTAAGATACGAGTGTTCATGTAAAATTTCGGCTCTCTAGCTTTTGTAGTTTCCGAAAACTCGACGTTCATACGGACGGACGGACGGACGGACAGTTCTAAATCAACTTATTTTTTTGTGCTGATCAAGAATATATATACTTTATGGGGTCTGCGACGTCTCCTTCTGCCTGTTACATACATTTTCACAAAAACATTATACCCTGAATTCCCATTTTCAATGGGATCAGGGTATAAAAAGTAACAATCACCAAAATATTACCGCTGAAAAAATGTTACAGAAATAAAGTCCAATTAAAAGGACATTGAAAGTTTGAAATGAAACAAAAAGAACAGATTTAATACTACAATAATTATCAACAAATGATTGCAACTACTGCTGGTGGTAAGCTATAGTTACAATAAAAAATCTTTATTTGATACAAACCCTTATTAACTGAAACTAATTCTATTAATTAAAAGAAAAAAAGAAACAATCACCAAAATATTACCACTGAAAAAATGCTAGTTAAATAAAATCCAATTAAAAGGACATTGAAAATTTAATATACAAAAAAAAAACATTTAATACTTTCATAATTATCGACATATTATTGCTGCTACTACTCGTGCTAAGCTATAACCATTTGAGAATTATTACGTCTTATATTTAGCAAATAGCAGTAAGGCCAGCCAATTATAATAAAAAAGTCTTTATTTGATTCAAAACCTTATTAGCTCAAACTAATTCTATTACTTAAAAGAAAAAAAGAAACAAGCACCAAAATATAACCACTGAAAACAAAAAAGTTAAATAAAATCCATTGAAAATTTGAAATGAAAAAAAAAAAGATTTAAAACTTTAATAATTATCGACGAATGGTTGCAACTACTACTCGTGCTAAGCTATAACCATTTGAGAATTATTACGTCTTATATTTTGCAAATAGCAGTAAGGCCAGCTAATTATAATAAAAAAGTCTTTATTTGATTCAAAACCTTATTAGCTCAAACTAATTCTATTACTTAAAAGAAAAACAGAAACAAGCACCAAAATATAACCACTGAAAACAAAAAAGTTAAATAAAATCCATTGAAAATTTGAAATGAAAAAAAAAAAGATTTAAAACTTTAATAATTATCGACGAATGGTTGCTACTACTACTCGTGCTAAGCTATAACCATTTGAGAATTATTAGGTCTTATATTTTGCAAATAGCAGTAAGGCCAGCCAGTTACAATAAAAAAAATCTTTATTATTAACAAGTAAGAAGGCTCTAGTCGAGACGGCTCGACTACGAGATACCCTGAACCCTGCCAAAAAAAAAAAAAAATGAATATTCTTCTTCTTTACGCACGTATAATAGCGCGCTCTGCTAACCGCGCAGTTGCTCCCGACGTTTGGGGGTGGGATGGGCTGTAATTTGAACGCTTATAACTCCGTTTCTAGGTGAACTATCTTCATGAAACTTTTAGAATATATTAATAGCATTCAAATTTATCCGATTGCCAAATTACAAGTCTCATAATATCTATCTAAATATACAAATTTGAAGTCTATAGCCAAAACGGTGTAGAAGTTATGCTCAAAAAACCTAAAAAACGTAAATGAATTTTCGATTTTTGAACGATAATTAGGGAATGGGATGAGTTATCGAAAAAACAAAATAAACTTGTACTGCGTAACTAAGATACGAGTGTTCATGTAAAATTTCAGCTCTCAAAAAACCTAAAAAACGTAAACGAATTTTCGATTTTTGATCGATAATTAAGGAATGGGATGAGTTATCGAAAAAACAAAATAAACTTGTACTGCGTAACTAAGATACGAGTGCTCATGTAAAATTTCAGATCTCTAGCTTTTGTAGTTTCCGAAATCTCGACGTTCATACGGACGGACGGACAGACGGACTGGACTATATCAACTTATTTCTTTGTGCTGATCAAGAATATATATATTTTACGGGGTCTGCGACGTCTCCTTTTGCCTGTTACAAACATTTTACCCTGAATTCCCATTTTCAATGGGTTTAGGGTATAAAATGTTAGTTAAATAAAATCCAATTAAGGACATTGAAAAATTGAAATAAAAAAAAAAAAAAAACAAAGTTCAAACTATAATAATCATCGACAAATGATTGCTGTTACGACTCGTGCTAGGCTATAACCATTTGAGAATTGTTTGGTCTTATATTTCGCAAATATTGTCACTGAAAAAATGCTAGTTAAATAAAATCCAATTACAAGGACATTGAAAATTTTAAATGAAAAAAAAAATTATACTTTAATACTTGAATAGTTATAAACAAATGGTTGCTACTACTACTCGTGCTAAGCTAAAACCGTTTGAGAATTAGTAGGTCTTATATTTTGCAAATAGCAGTAAGGCCAGCCAATTATAATAAAAAAGTGTTTATTTGATTCAAAACCTTATTAACTCAAACTAATTCTATTAATTAAAAGAAAAAAAAAACAAGTAAGAAGGCTCTAGTCGAGACGGCTCGACTACGAGATACCCTGTACCCTGCAAAAAAAATTAATATTCTTCTTCTTTACGCACGTATAGCGCGCGCTCTGCTAACCGCGCAGTTGCTGCCGACGGTTGGGGGTGGGATGGGCTGTATTTTGAACGCCTATAACTCCGTTTCTAGATGGACTATCTTCATGAAACTTTTAGAATATATTAATAGCAATCAAATTTATCCGATTGCCAAATCACAAGTCTCTAGTATTTGAAATACGTTTTTTTCAAATTGGTGGCGAAGGGGGCGTGGCATCCAAAATCTGAGAATTACAAAGTGTGCGTATTCATAATATCTATCTAAATATACAAATTTGAAGTCTATAGCCAAAACGGTGTAGAAGTTATGCTCAAAAAACCTAAAAAACGTAAATAAATTTTCGATTTTTGATCGATAATTAAGGAATGGGATGAGTTATCGAAAAAACAAAATAAACTTGTACTGCGTAACTAAGATCCGAGTGTTCATGTAAAATTTCAGATCTCTAGCTTTTGTAGTTTCCGAAATCTCGACGTTCATACGGACGGACGGACGGACGGACGGACGGACAGACGGACAGGGCTATATCAACTTATTTTTTTCTGCTTTATGGGGTCTGCGACGACTCCTTCTGCCTGTTACATACATTTTCACAAAAGCATTATACCCTGAATTCCCATTTTCAATGGGCTTAGGGTATAAAAAGAAACAAGCACCAAAATATTACCACTGAAAAAATGCTAGAGAAATAAAGTCCAATTAAAAGGACATTGAAAATTTAATATAAAAAAAAACAAGTAAGAAGGCTCTAGTCGAGACGGCTCGACTACGAGATACCCTGAACCCTGCAAAAAAAAAATTAATATTCTTCTTCTTTACGCACGTATAAGCGCGCGCCCTGCTAACCGCGCAGTTGCTGCCGACGGTTGGGGGTGGGATGGGCTGTATTTTGAACGCTTATAACTCCATTTCTGATGGACTATTTTCATGAAACTTTCAGAATTTATTAATTGCATTCAAATTTGTCCGTTTGCCAAATCACAAGTCTCTAGTAGTTGAAATGCGTTTTTTTTTCAAATTTGTGGTGAAGGGGGCGTGGCATCTAAAATCTGAAAATTACAAAATCTGCGTATCCATAATATCTATCTAAATATACAAATTTGAAGTCTATAGCCAAAATGGTGTAGAAGTTATGCTCAAAAAACCTAAAAAACGTAAACGAATTTTCTATTTTTGATAGATAATTAAGGAATGGGATGATTTATCGGAAAAAAACAAAATAAACTTGAACTGCGTAACTAAGATACGAGTATTCATGTAAAATTTCAGATCTCTAGCTTTTGTAGTTTCCGAAATCTCGACGTTCATACGGACGGACGGACAGACGGACAGACGGACAGACGGACAGACGGACGGACGGACGGACAGACGGACAAGGCTATATCAACTTATTTTTCTGTGCTGATCAAGAATATATATACTTTATGGGGTCTGCGACGTCTCCTTCTGCCTGTTACATACATTTTCACAAAAGCATTATACCCTGAATTCCCATTTTCAATGGGTTCAGGGTATTAAAAGAAACAAGCACCAAAATATTACCACTGAAAAAATGCTAGAGAAATAAAGTTCAATTAAAAGGACATTGAAAGTTTGAAATGAAAAAAAAAGAACAGATTTAATACTACAATAATTATCAACAAATGATTGCAACTACTGTTGGTGGTAAGCTATAGTTACAATAAAAAATCTTTATTTGATACAAACCCTTATTAACTCAAACTAATTCTATTAATTAAAAGAAAAAAAGAAACAATCACCAAAATATTACCACTGAAAAAATGCTAGTTAAATAAAATCCAATTAAAAGGACATTGAAAATTTAATATACAAAAAAAAAAAAACATTTAATACTTTCATAATTATCGACAAATTATTGCTACTACTACTCGTGCTAAGCTATAACCATTTGAGAATTATTACGTCTTATATTTTGCAAATAGCAATAGCAAAACCTTATTAACTCAAACTAATTCTATTAATTAAAAGAAAAAAAGAAACAATCACCAAAATATTACCACTGAAAAAATGCTAGTTAAATAAAATCCAATTAAAAGGACATTGAAAATTTAATATACAAAAAAAAAAAAAACATTTAATACTTTCATAATTATCGACAAATTATTGCTACTACTCACTGAAAAAATGCTAGTTAAATAAAATCCAATTACAAGGATATTGAAAATTTTAAATGAAAAAAAAAAATTATACTTTAATACTTGAATAGTTATAAACAAATGGTTGCTACTACTACTCGTGCTAAGCTAAAACCGTTTGAGAATTAGTAGGTCTTATATTTTGCAAATAGCAGTAAGGCCAGCCAGTTACAATATAAAATCTTTATTTGATTCAAAACCTTATTAGCTCAAACTAATTCTATTAATTAAAAGAAAAAAAAAAAAACAAGTAAGAAGGCTCTAGTCGAGACGGCTCGACTACGAGAGGTGAACCCTGCAAAAAAAAAAATTAATATTCTTCTTCTTTACGCACGTATAAGCGCGCGCCCTGCTAACCGCGCAGTTGCTGCCGACGGTTGGGGGTGGGATGGGCTGTATTTTGAACGCTTATAACTCCATTTCTGATGGACTATTTTCATGAAACTTTCAGAATTTATTAATTGCATTCAAATTTGTCCGTTTGCCAAATCACAAGTCTCTAGTAGTTGAAATGCGTTTTTTTTTTCAAATTTGTGGTGAAGGGGGCGTGGCATCCAAAATCTGAAAATTACAAAATCTGCGTATCCATAATATCTATCTAAATATACAAATTTGAAGTCTATAGCCAAAATGGTGTAGAAGTTATGCTCAAAAAACCTAAAAAACGTAAACGAATTTTCTATTTTTGATCGATAATTAAGGAATGGGATGATTTATCGGAAAAAACAAAATAAACTTGAACTGCGTAACTAAGATACGAGTATTCATGTAAAATTTCAGATCTCTAGCTTTTGTAGTTTCCGAAATCTCGACGTTCATACGGACGGACGGACAGACGGACAGACAGACGGACAGACGGACGGACGGACGGACAGACGGACAAGGCTATATCAACTTATTTTTCTGTGCTGATCAAGAATATATATACTTTATGGGGTCTGCGACGTCTCCTTCTGCCTGTTACATACATTTTCACAAAAGCATTATACCCTGAATTCCCATTTTCAATGGGTTCAGGGTATAAAAAGAAACAAGCACCAAAATATTACCACTGAAAAAATGCTAGAGAAATAAAGTTCAATTAAAAGGACATTGAAAGTTTGAAATGAAACAAAAAGAACAGATTTAATACTACAATAATTATCAACAAATGATTGCAACTACTGTTGGTGGTAAGCTATAGTTACAATAAAAAATCTTTATTTGATACAAACCCTTATTAACTCAAACTAATTCTATTAATTAAAAGAAAAAAGAAACAATCACCAAAATATTACCACTGAAAAAATGCTAGTTAAATAAAATCCAATTAAAAGGACATTGAAAATTTAATATACAAAAAAAAAAAAAACATTTAATACTTTCATAATTATCGACAAATTATTGCTACTACTACTCGTGCTAAGCTATAACCATTTGAGAATTATTACGTCTTATATTTTGCAAATAGCAGCAAGGCCAGCCAATTATAATAAAAAAATAAAAAATAATAATAATTATCGTCGAATGGTTACTACTCCTACTCGTGCTAAGCTATAACCATTTGAGAATTATTAGGTCTTATATTTTGCAAATAGCAGTAAGGCCAGCCAGTTACAATAAAAATAATCTTTATTATTAACAAGTAAGAAGGCTCTAGTCGAGACAGCTCGACTACGAGATACCCTGAAACCTGCAAAAAAAAAAAATTAATATTCTTCTTCTTTACGCACGTATAAGCGCGCGCCCTGCTAACCGCGCAGTTGCTGCCGACGGTTGGGGGTGGGATGGGCTGTATTTTGAACGCTTATAACTCCATTTCTGATGGACTATCTTCATGAAACTTTCAGAATTTATTAATTGCATTCAAATTTATCCGTTTGCCAAATCACAAGTCTCTAGTAGTTGAAATGCGTTTTTTTTTTTCAAATTGGGGGCGAAGGGGGCGTGGCATCCAAAATCTGAAAATTACAAAATCTGCGTATTCATAATATCTATCTAAATATACAAATTTGAAGTCTATAGCCAAAACGGTGTAGAAGTTATGCTCAAAAAACCTAAAAAACGTAAATGAATTTTCGATTTTTGATCGATAATTAAGGACTTGTACTGCGTAACTAAGATACGAGTGTTCATGTAAAATTTCGGCTCTCTAGCTTTTGTAGTTTCCGAAAACTCGACGTTCATACGGACGGACGGACGGACGGACAGTTCTAAATCAACTTATTTTTTTGTGCTGATCAAGAATATATATACTTTATGGGGTCTGCGACGTCTCCTTCTGCCTGTTACATACATTTTCACAAAAACATTATACCCTGAATTCCCATTTTCAATGGGATCAGGGTATAAAAAGAAACAATCACCAAAATATTACCTCTGAAAAAATGTTACAGAAATAAAGTCCAATTAAAAGGACATTGAAAGTTTGAAATGAAACAAAAAGAACAGATTTAATACTACAATAATTATCAACAAATGATTGCAACTACTGCTGGTGGTAAGCTATAGTTACAATAAAAAATCTTTATTTGATACAAACCCTTATTAACTGAAACTAATTCTATTAATTAAAAGAAAAAAAGAAACAATCACCAAAATATTACCACTGAAAAAATGCTAGTTAAATAAAATCCAATTAAAAGGACATTGAAAATTTAATATACAAAAAAAAAAAACATTTAACACTTTCATAATTATCGACATATTATTGCTACTACTACTCGTGCTAAGCTATAACCATTTGAGAATTATTACGTCTTATATTTTGCAAATAGCAGTAAGGCCAGCCAATTATAATAAAAAAGTCTTTATTTGATTCAAAACCTTATTAGCTCAAACTAATTCTATTACTTAAAAGAAAACAAGTAAGAAAGCTGTAGTCGAGACTGCTCGACTACGAAATCCCCCGAACCCCTCTTAGAAAGAATAATATTCTAAGAATTATTCGATTCGTTTCTGCACGCATAGCAAAGTACACATGCATACACACGCTGATCTACGCTTGTACGCATGCATGTGTGTATGCATTGCCGGCGTCTTGCTGACTCGCTGTCTCGCTTGCTCTGTCACGTTTGTTAAGCTGCGAAAACTTATTTGATTCATAATTCTGTTTCGTAATCAAACTGTCAGGTCTATATGTCAAACCAAACTGTATGACTTTAAAATAAGTGTTTTAACACATTTTGAGGTGAATTGGGGACCGGGATCCAAAATCTGACAAAAACCGATATTGTATTAAATTAGTATCTATGTATATCTATATAAAAAAAAAAAAAATTATTATGGGCTTAGAGAACTTGTCAATGGACATAAGACTTAACATCGGTGCTGTAGAACTCGCGGTGATCTAACATTACATGCAACAGTCTAGCCATCTACACCACGGCACATCTTAAACTCGCGATAGCGAAAACGAATGAAATTCAGTGCTATGCGTCATATACGAAACAAAACAAAAACTAAAGCAGAGGCTGAAAATACAAATGCAATTCAAAGACAATGCTAAACACAATTCAAAGACAATTCTGATTCTAAGAATCTGCATGGATGGCAACATAGAAAACAGCCCAAGCTGTTTTGTGTGTATATGTGCACACGCATAGGAAAATTGCTTTGCGTTGCCAACGTTGCTTGCATTTGCATTGCGATTTTAATTGCTTTATTTTGTTTAATAAATATGAACGTATTTAAGGAATTGTATTAAAAGTTTCAGCATATGATCTAGATATTCTATTGAACATTTTACGATTTTTTAGAAATCTCAACGCTTACAATTAGCTTTACATACAAATGTACAAATGCGCACGCAGCCACACGCTGATCTACGCTTGCACGTATACATACATACATATGTATATGTATGTATGTACGCATTGCAGGCGTCTTGCTGACGCGCTGCCTAGCTTGCTCTGCCACGTGGGTTGCGTTGCGACAACTTCTATGATTAATAACTCTGTTTCTAGATGGACATTTGTAATCACACGTTCAGATTATGATCATGACAATCATATCTATATGCCAAACCAAACTGTATGTCTCTAGTATTTGAAATACATTTTTTACACATTTGGGAGTGTGGAGATGAATTGGGGACCGGAATCCAAAATCTGCCAAAAACCGAAATTGTATTAAATTAATATCTATATAAATGTAGAAGACTTGGAGACTCTAACTCTAAAGATGAGCGAGATATAATTTTATAACTGATTCTCGATAAATTGATATATCGATAACTCTGGAAATATAAGAGTTATCGAATTTCTGAAACAAACTCGTACTGCGCGTGCAATATACGAACCTAACACAAAAAGAATGAAGTCTCTAGCTTTTGTATCTTCGGATATCCTTGCGTTCAAACATACGGACAGACGGACAGACGGACATGGCTATATCAACTTTTCTCGTCACCCTGATCAAGAATATATATACTTTATGGGGTCTGCCACGCCTCCTTCTCCCTGTTACATACATTTAACAAAACCATTATACCCTGATTTCCCATTTTCAATGGGTTCAGGGTATAAAAAGAAACAAGCACCAAAATATAACCACTGAAAACAAAAAAGTTAAATAAAATCCATTGAAGATTTGAAATGAAAAAAAAAAAAAGATTTAAAACTTTAATAATTATCGACGAATGGTTGCTACTACTACTCGTGCTAAGCTATAACCATTTGAGAATTATTAGGTCTTATATTTTGCAAATAGCAGTAAGGCCAGCCAGTTACAATAAAAAAAATCTTTATTATAGTCGAGACGGCTCGACTACGAGATACCCCTGAACCCTGCCAAAAAAAAAAAAAAAAGAATATTCTTCTTCTTTACGCACGTATAATAGCGCGCTCTGCTAACCGCGCAGTTGCTCCCGACGTTTGGGGGTGGGATGGGCTGTAATTTGAACGCTTATAACTCCGTTTCTAGGTGAACTATCTTCATGAAACTTTTAGAATATATTAATAGCATTCAAATTTATCCGATTGCCAAATTACAAGTCGCATAATATCTATCTAAATATACAAATTTGAAGTCTATAGCCAAAACGGTGTAGAAGTTATGCTCAAAAAACCTAAAAAACGTAAATGAATTTTCGATTTTTGAACGATAATTAGGGAATGGGATGAGTTATCGAAAAAACAAAATAAACTTGTACTGCGTAACTAAGATACGAGTGTTCATGTAAAATTTCAGCTCTCTAGCTTTTGTAGTTTCTGAAATCTCGACGTTCATACAGACGGACGGACAGACGGACAGACGGGACAGACGGACTGGACTATATCAACTTATTTCTTTGTGCTGATCAAGAATATATATATTTTACGGGGTCTGCGACGTCTCCTTCTGCCTGTTACATACATTCTCACAAAAACATTTTACCCTGAATTCCCATTTTCAATGGGTTCAGGGTATAAAATGTTAGTTAAATAAAATCCAATTATAAGGACATTGAAAAATTGAAATGAAAAAAAAAATCAGAGTTCAAACTATAATAATCATCGACAAATGATTGCTGTTACGACTCGTGCTAGGCTATAACCATTTGAGAATTATTTGGTCTTATATTTCGCAAATATTGTCACTGAAAAAATGCTAGTTAAATAAAATCCAATTACAAGGACATTGAAAATTTTAAATGAAAAAAAATTATACTTTAATACTTGGATTGTTATAAACAAATGGTTGCTACTACTACTCGTGCTAAGCTAAAACCGTTTGAGAATTAGTAGGTCTTATATTTTGCAAATAGCAGTAAGGCCAGCCAGTTACAATAAAAAAATCTTTATTTGATACAAACCCTTATTAACTCAAACTAATTCGATTGCTTAAAAGAAAAAAAGAAACAATCACCAAAATATTACCACTGAAAAAATGCTAGTTAAATAAAATCCAATTGAAAGGACATTGAAAATTTGATATAAAAAAAAGAAACATTTAATACTTTCATAATTATCGACAAATTATTGCTACTACTACTCGTGCTAAGCTATAACCATTTGAGAATTATTACGTCTTATATTTTGCAAATAGCAGTAAGGCCAGCCAATTATAATAAAAAAGTCTTTATTTGATTCAAACTAATTCTATTAATTAAAAGAAAAAAAGAAACAATCACCAAAATTACAAAATCTGCGTATTCATAATATCTATCTAAATATACAAATTTGAAGTCTATAGCCAAAACGGTGTAGAAGTTATGCTCAAAAAACCTAAAAAACGTAAATGAATTTTCGATTTTTGATCGATAATTAAGGACTTGTACTGCGTAACTAAGATACGAGTGTTCATGTAAAATTTCGGCTCTCTAGCTTTTGTAGTTTCCGAAAACTCGACGTTCATACGGACGGACGGACGGACGGACAGTTCTAAATCAACTTATTTTTTTGTGCTGATCAAGAATATATATACTTTATGGGGTCTGCGACGTCTCCTTCTGCCTGTTACATACATTTTCACAAAAACATTATACCCTGAATTCCCATTTTCAATGGGATCAGGGTATAAAAAGAAACAATCACCAAAATATTACCGCTGAAAAAATGTTACAGAAATAAAGTCCAATTAAAAGGACATTGAAAGTTTGAAATGAAACAAAAAGAACAGATTTAATACTACAATAATTATCAACAAATGATTGCAACTACTGCTGGTGGTAAGCTATAGTTACAATAAAAAATCTTTATTTGATACAAACCCTTATTAACTGAAACTAATTCTATTAATTAAAAGAAAAAAAGAAACAATCACCAAAATATTACCACTGAAAAAATGCTAGTTAAATAAAATCCAATTAAAAGGACATTGAAAATTTAATATACAAAAAAAAAAACATTTAATACTTTCATAATTATCGACATATTATTGCTGCTACTACTCGTGCTAAGCTATAACCATTTGAGAATTATTACGTCTTATATTTTGCAAATAGCAGTAAGGCCAGCCAATTATAATAAAAAAGTCTTTATTTGATTCAAAACCTTATTAGCTCAAACTAATTCTATTACTTAAAAGAAAAAAAGAAACAAGCACCAAAATATAACCACTGAAAACAAAAAAGTTAAATAAAATCCATTGAAAATTTGAAATGAAAAAAAAAAAAGATTTAAAACTTTAATAATTATCGACGAATGGTTGCAACTACTACTCGTGCTAAGCTATAACCATTTGAGAATTATTACGTCTTATATTTTGCAAATAGCAGTAAGGCCAGCTAATTATAATAAAAAAGTCTTTATTTGATTCAAAACCTTATTAGCTCAAACTAATTCTATTACTTAAAAGAAAAAAAGAAACAAGCACCAAAATATAACCACTGAAAACAAAAAAGTTAAATAAAATCCATTGAAAATTTGAAATGAAAAAAAAAAGATTTAAAACTTTAATAATTATCGACGAATGGTTGCTACTACTACTCGTGCTAAGCTATAACCATTTGAGAATTATTAGGTCTTATATTTTGCAAATAGCAGTAAGGCCAGCCAGTTACAATAAAAAAAATCTTTATTATTAACAAGTAAGAAGGCTCTAGTCGAGACGGCTCGACTACGAGATACCCTGAACCCTGCCAAAAAAAAAAAAAATGAATATTCTTCTTCTTTACGCACGTATAATAGCGCGCTCTGCTAACCGCGCAGTTGCTCCCGACGTTTGGGGGTGGGATGGGCTGTAATTTGAACGCTTATAACTCCGTTTCTAGGTGAACTATCTTCATGAAACTTTTAGAATATATTAATAGCATTCAAATTTATCCGATTGCCAAATTACAAGTCTCATAATATCTATCTAAATATACAAATTTGAAGTCTATAGCCAAAACGGTGTAGAAGTTATGCTCAAAAAACCTAAAAAACGTAAATGAATTTTCGATTTTTGAACGATAATTAGGGAATGGGATGAGTTATCGAAAAAACAAAATAAACTTGTACTGCGTAACTAAGATACGAGTGTTCATGTAAAATTTCAGCTCTCTAGCTTTTGTAGTTTCTGAAATCTCGACGTTCATACAGACGGACGGACAGACGGACAGACGGGACAGACGGACTGGACTATATCAACTTATTTCTTTGTGCTGATCAAGAATATATATATTTTACGGGGTCTGCGACGTCTCCTTCTGCCTGTTACATACATTCTCACAAAAACATTTTACCCTGAATTCCCATTTTCAATGGGTTCAGGGTATAAAATGTTAGTTAAATAAAATCCAATTATAAGGACATTGAAAAATTGAAATGAAAAAAAAAAAATCAGAGTTCAAACTATAATAATCATCGACAAATGATTGCTGTTACGACTCGTGCTAGGCTATAACCATTTGAGAATTATTTGGTCTTATATTTCGCAAATATTGTCACTGAAAAAATGCTAGTTAAATAAAATCCAATTACAAGGACATTGAAAATTTTAAATGAAAAAAAATTATACTTTAATACTTGGATTATTATAAACAAATGGTTGCTACTACTACTCGTGCTAAGCTAAAACCGTTTGAGAATTAGTAGGTCTTATATTTTGCAAATAGCAGTAAGGCCAGCCAGTTACAATAAAAAAAATCTTTATTTGATACAAACCCTTATTAACTCAAACTAATTCGATTGCTTAAAAGAAAAAAAGAAACAATCACCAAAATATTACCACTGAAAAAATGCTAGTTAAATAAAATCCAATTGAAAGGACATTGAAAATTTGATATAAAAAAAAGAAACATTTAATACTTTCATAATTATCGACAAATTATTGCTACTACTACTCGTGCTAAGCTATAACCATTTGAGAATTATTACGTCTTATATTTTGCAAATAGCAGTAAGGCCAGCCAATTATAATAAAAAAGTCTTTATTTGATTCAAAACCTTATTAACTCAAACTAATTCTATTAATTAAAAGAAAAAAGAAACAATCACCAAAATATTACCACTGAAAAAATGCTAGTTAAATAAAATCCAATTACAAGGACATTGAAAATTTTAAATGAAAAAAAATTATACTTTAATACTTGGATTGTTATAAACAAATGGTTGCTACTACTACTCGTGCTAAGCTAAAACCGTTTGAGAATTAGTAGGTCTTATATTTTGCAAATAGCAGTAAGGCCAGCCAATTATAATAAAAAAGTGTTTATTTGATTCAAAACCTTATTAACTCAAACTAATTCTATTAATTAAAAGAAAAAAGGAAACAATAACCAAAATATTACCACTGAAAAAATGCTAGCTAAATAAAATCCAATAAAAAGGACATTGAAAATTTAATATACAAAAAAAAAAAAGATTTAAAACTTTAATAATTATCGACGAATGGTTACTACTACTACTCGTGCTAAGCTATAACCATTTGAGAATTATTAGGTCTTATATTTTGCAAATAGCAGTAAGGCCAGCCAGTTACAATAAAAATAATCTTTATTATTAACAAGTAAGAAGGCTCTAGTCGAGACGGCTCGACTACGAGATACCCTGAACTCTGCCAAAAAAAAAAAATGAATATTCTTCTTCTTTACGCACGTATAATAGCGCGCTCTGCTAACCGCGCAGTTGCTCCCGACGTTTGGGGGTGGGATGGGCTGTAATTTGAACGCTTATAACTCCGTTTCTAGGTGGACTATCTTCATGAAACTTTTAGAATATATTAATAGCATTCAAATTTATCCGATTGCCAAATTACAAGTCTATAGCCAAAACGGTGTAGAAGTTATGCTCAAAAAACCTAAAAAACGTAAACGAATTTTCGATTTTTGATCGATAATTAAGGAATGGGATGATTTATCGAAAAAAACAAAATAAACTTGTACTGCGTAACTAAGATACGAGTGTTCATGTAAAATTTCAGCTCTCTAGCTTTTGTAGTTTCCGAAAACTCGACGTTCATACGGACGGACGGACGGACGGACGGACGGACGGACGGACGGACGGACAGGGCTAAATCAACTTATTTTTTTGTGCTGATCAAGAATATATATACTTTATGGGGTCTGCGACGTCTCCTTCTGCCTGTTACATACATTTTCACAAAAGCATTATACCCTGAATTCCCATTTTCAATGGGTTCAGGGTATTAAAAGAAACAAGCACCAAAATATTACCACTGAAAAAATGCTAGAGAAATAAAGTCCAATTAAAAGGACATTGAAAGTTTGAAATGAAACAAAAAGAACAGATTTAATACTACAATAATTATCAACAAATGATTGCAACTACTGCTGGTGGTAAGCTATAGTTACAATAAAAAATCTTTATTCGATACAAACCCTTATTAACTCAAACTAATTCGATTGCTTAAAAGAAAAAAAGAAACAATCACCAAAATATTACCACTGAAAAAATACTAGCTAAATAAAATCCAATTAAAAGGACATTGAAAATTTAATATACAAAAAAAAAAACATTTAATACTTTCATAATTATCGACAAATTATTGCTACTACTACTCGTGCTAAGCTATAACCATTTGAGAATTATTACGTCTTATATTTTGCAAATAGCAGTAAGGCCAGCCAATTATAATAAAAAAGTCTTTATTTGATTCAAAACCTTATTAGCTCAAACTAATTCTATTACTTAAAAGAAAAAAAGAAACAAGCACCAAAATATAACCACTGAAAACAAAAAAGTTAAATAAAATCCATTGAAAATTTGAAATGAAAAAAAAAAAAGATTTAAAACTTTAATAATTATCGACGAATGGTTGCAACTACTACTCGTGCTAAGCTATAACCATTTGAGAATTATTACGTCTTATATTTTGCAAATAGCAGTAAGGCCAGGTAATTATAATAAAAAAGTCTTTATTTGATTCAAAACCTTATTAGCTCAAACTAATTCTATTACTTAAAAGAAAAAAAGAAACAAGCACCAAAATATAACCACTGAAAACAAAAAAGTTAAATAAAATCCATTGAAAATTTGAAATGAAAAAAAAAAAAGATTTAAAACTTTAATAATTATCGACGAATGGTTGCAACTACTACTCGTGCTAAGCTATAACCATTTGAGAATTATTACGTCTTATATTTTGCAAATAGCAGTAAGGCCAGCTAATTATAATAAAAAAGTCTTTATTTGATTCAAAACCTTATTAGCTCAAACTAATTCTATTACTTAAAAGAAAAAAAGAAACAATCACCAAAATATTACCACTGAAAAAATGCTAGCTAAATAAAATCCAATTAAAAGGACATTGAAAATTTAATATACAAAAAAAAAAAAAAAAGATTTAAAACTTTAATAATTATCGACGAATGGTTACTACTACTACTCGTGCTAAGCTATAACCATTTGAGAATTATTAGGTCTTATATTTTGCAAATAGCAGTAAGGCCAGCCAGTTACAATAAAAATAATCTTTATTATTAACAAGTAAGAAGGCTCTAGTCGAGACGGCTCGACTACGAGATACCCTGAACTCTGCCAAAAAAAAAATGAATATTCTTCTTCTTTACGCACGTATAATAGCGCGCTCTGCTAACCGCGCAGTTGCTCCCGACGTTTGGGGGTGGGATGGGCTGTAATTTGAACGCTTATAACTCCGTTTCTAGGTGGACTATCTTCATGAAACTTTTAGAATATATTAATAGCATTCAAATTTATCCGATTGCCAAATTACAAGTCTATAGCCAAAACGGTGTAGAAGTTATGCTCAAAAAACCTAAAAAACGTAAACGAATTTTCGATTTTTGATCGATAATTAAGGAATGGGATGATTTATCGAAAAAAACAAAATAAACTTGTACTGCGTAACTAAGATACGAGTGTTCATGTAAAATTTCAGCTCTCTAGCTTTTGTAGTTTCCGAAAACTCGACGTTCATACGGACGGACGGACGGACGGACGGACGGACGGACGGACGGACGGACAGGGCTAAATCAACTTATTTTTTTGTGCTGATCAAGAATATATATACTTTAGGGAGTCTGCGACGTCTCCTTCTGCCTGTTACATACATTTTCACAAAAGCATTATACCCTGAATTCCCATTTTCAATGGGTTCAGGGTATAACAAGTAAGAAGGCTCTAGTCGAGACGGCTCGACTACGAGATACCCTGAACCCTGCAAAAAAATTAATATTCTTCTTCTTTACGTATAGGCGCGCGCTCTGCTAACCGCGCAGTTGCTGCCGGCGGTTGGGGTGGAATGGGCTGTACTTTGAACGCTTATAATTCCGTTTCTAGATGGACTATCTTCATGAAACTTTCAGAATATATTAATTGCATTCAAATTTATCCGTTTGCCAAATCACAAGTCTCTAGTAGTTGAAATGCGTTTTTTTTTTCAAATTGGTGGCGAAGGGGCCGTGGCATCCAAAATCTGAAAATTACAAAATCTGCGTATTCATAATATCTATCTAAATATACAAATTTGAAGTCTATAGCCAAAACGGTGTAGAAGTTACGCTCAAAAAAACGTAAAAAACGTAAACGAATTTTCGATTTTTGATCGATAATTAAGGAATGGGATGATTTATCGAAAAAAACAATATAAACTTGTACTGCGTAACTAAGATACGAGTGCTCATGTAAAATTTCAGCTCTCTAGCTTTTGTAGTTTCCGAAATCTCGACGTTCGACGTTCATACGGACGGACAGGGCTATATCAACTTATTTTTTTGTGCTGATCAAGAATATGTATACTTTATGGGGTCTGCGACGTCTCCTTTGCCTGTTACATACATTTTCACAAAAGCATTATACCCTGAATTCCCATTTTCAATGGGTTCAGGGTATTAAAAGAAACAAGCACCAAAATATTACCACTGAAAAAATGCTAGAGAAATAAAGTCCAATTAAAAGGACATTGAAAGTTTGAAATGAAACAAAAAGAACAGATTTAATACTACAATAATTATCAACAAATGATTGCAACTACTGCTGGTGGTAAGCTATAGTTACAATAAAAAATCTTTATTCGATACAAACCCTTATTAACTCAAACTAATTCGATTGCTTAAAAGAAAAAAAGAAACAATCACCAAAATATTACCACTGAAAAAATACTAGCTAAATAAAATCCAATTAAAAGGACATTGAAAATTTAATATACAAAAAAAAAAAACATTTAATACTTTCATAATTATCGACAAATTATTGCTACTACTACTCGTGCTAAGCTATAACCATTTGAGAATTATTACGTCTTATATTTTGCAAATAGCAGTAAGGCCAGCCAATTATAATAAAAAAGTCTTTATTTGATTCAAAACCTTATTAGCTCAAACTAATTCTATTACTTAAAAGAAAAAAAGAAACAAGCACCAAAATATAACCACTGAAAACAAAAAAGTTAAATAAAATCCATTGAAAATTTGAAATGAAAAAAAAAAAAAAGATTTAAAACTTTAATAATTATCGACGAATGGTTGCAACTACTACTCGTGCTAAGCTATAACCATTTGAGAATTATTACGTCTTATATTTTGCAAATAGCAGTAAGGCCAGCTAATTATAATAAAAAAGTCTTTATTTGATTCAAAACCTTATTAGCTCAAACTAATTCTATTACTTAAAAGAAAAAAAGAAACAAGCACCAAAATATAACCACTGAAAACAAAAAAGTTAAATAAAATCCATTGAAAATTTGAAATGAAAAAAAAAAAAGATTTAAAACTTTAATAATTATCGACGAATGGTTGCAACTACTACTCGTGCTAAGCTATAACCATTTGAGAATTATTACGTCTTATATTTTGCAAATAGCAGTAAGGCCAGCTAATTATAATAAAAAAGTCTTTATTTGATTCAAAACCTTATTAGCTCAAACTAATTCTATTACTTAAAAGAAAAAAAGAAACAATCACCAAAATATTACCACTGAAAAAATGCTAGCTAAATAAAATCCAATTAAAAGGACATTGAAAATTTAATATACAAAAAAAAAAAAAAAAGATTTAAAACTTTAATAATTATCGACGAATGGTTGCTACTACTACTCGTGCTAAGCTATAACCATTTGAGAATTATTACGTCTTATATTTTGCAAATAGCAGTAAGGCCAGCCAATTATAATAAAAAAGTCTTTATTTGATTCAAAACCTTATTAGCTCAAACTAATTCTATTACTTAAAAGAAAAAAAGAAACAAGCACCAAAATATAACCACTGAAAAAATGCTAGTTAAATAAAATCCAATAAAAAGGACATTGAAAATTTAATATAAAAAAAAAAAAAAGATTTAAAACTTTAATAATTATCGACGAATGGTTACTACTACTACTCGTGCTAAGCTATAACCATTTGAGAATTATTAGAATTAGACGGCTCGACTACGAGATACCCTGAACTCTGCCAAAAAAAAAAAAATGAATATTCTTCTTCTTTACGCACGTATAATAGCGCGCTCTGCTAACCGCGCAGTTGCTCCTGACGTTTGGGGGTGGAATGGGCTGTAATTTGAACGCTTATAACTCCGTTTCTAGGTGGACTATCTTCATGAAACTTTCAGAATTTATTATTCATTATTATTCATTCAAATTTATCCGTTTGCAAAATCTCAAGTCTCTAGTAGTTGAAATACGTTTTTTTCAAATTGGTGGCGAAGGGGGCGTGGCATCCAAAATCTGAAAATTACAAAATCTGCGTATTCATAATATCTATATAAATATACAAATTTGAAGTCTATAGCCAAAACGGTGTAGAAGTTATGCTCAAAAAACCTAAAAAACGTAAACGAATTTTCGATTTTTGATCGATAATTAAGGAATGGGATGATTTATCGAAAAAAACAAAATAAACTTGTACTGCGTAGCTAAGATACGAGTGTTCATGTAAAATTTCAGCTCTCTAGCTTTTGTAGTTTCCGAAAACTCGACGTTCATACGGACGGACGGACGGACGGACGGACAGGGCTAAATCAACTTATTTTTTTGTGCTGATCAAGAATATATATACTTTAGGGAGTCTGCGACGTCTCCTTCTGCCTGTTACATACATTTTCACAAAAGCATTATACCCTGAATTCCCATTTTCAATGGGTTCAGGGTATAACAAGTAAGAAGGCTCTAGTCGAGACGGCTCGACTACGAGATACCCTGAACCCTGCAAAAAAATTAATATTCTTCTTCTTTACGTATAGGCGCGCGCTCTGCTAACCGCGCAGTTACTGCCGGCGGTTGGGGGTGGAATGGGCTGTACTTTGAACGCTTATAACTCCGTTTCTAGATGGACTATCTTCATGAAACTTTCAGAATATATTAATTGCATTCAAATTTATCCGTTTGCCAAATCACAAGTCTCTAGTAGTTGAAATGCGTTTTTTTTTTTCAAATTGGTGGCGAAGGGGCCGTGGCATCCAAAATCTGAAAATTACAAAATCTGCGTATTCATAATATCTATCTAAATATACAAATTTGAAGTCTATAGGCAAAACGGTGTAGAAGTTATGCTCAAAAAACCTAAAAAACGTTAAAAAATTTTTGATCGATAATTTTGATCGATAATTAAGGAATGGGATGATTTATCGAAAAAAACAAAATAAACTTGTACTGCGTAGCTAAGATACGAGTGTTCATGTAAAATTTCAGCTCTCTAGCTTTTGTAGTTTCCGAAAACTCGACGTTCATACGGACGGACGGACGGACGGACAGGGCTAAATCAACTTATTTTTTTGTGCTGATCAAGAATATATATACTTTAGGGAGTCTGCGACGTCTCCTTCTGCCTGTTACATACATTTTCACAAAAGCATTATACCCTGAATTCCCATTTTCAATGGGTTCAGGGTATAACAAGTAAGAAGGCTCTAGTCGAGACGGCTCGACTACGAGATACCCTGAACCCTGCAAAAAAATTAATATTCTTCTTCTTTACGTATAGGCGCGCGCTCTGCTAACCGCGCAGTTACTGCCGGCGGTTGGGGGTGGAATGGGCTGTACTTTGAACGCTTATAACTCCGTTTCTAGATGGACTATCTTCATGAAACTTTCAGAATATATTAATTGCATTCAAATTTATCCGTTTGCCAAATCACAAGTCTCTAGTAGTTGAAATGCGTTTTTTTTTTCAAATTGGTGGCGAAGGGGCCGTGGCATCCAAAATCTGAAAATTACAAAATCTGCGTATTCATAATATCTATCTAAATATACAAATTTGAAGTCTATAGGCAAAACGGTGTAGAAGTTATGCTCAAAAAACCTAAAAAACGTTAAAAAATTTTTGATCGATAATTAAGGAATGGGATGAGTTATCGAAAAAACAAAATAAACTTGTACTGCGTAACTAAGATACGAGTGCTCATGTAAAATTTCAGCTCTCTAGCTTTTGTAGTTTCCGAAATCTCGACGTTCGACGTTCATACGGACGGACAGGGCTATATCAACTTATTTTTTTGTGCTGATCAAGAATATGTATACTTTATGGGGTCTGCGACGTCTCCTTCTGCCTGTTACATACATTTTCACAAAAACATTATACCCTGATTTCCCATTTTCAATGGGTTCAGGGTATTAAAAGAAACAAGCACCAAAATATTACCACTGAAAAAATGCTAGAGAAATAAAGTCCAATTAAAAGGACATTGAAAGTTTGAAATGAAACAAAAAGAACAGATTTAATACTACAATAATTATCAACAAATGATTGCAACTACTGCTGGTGGTAAGCTATAGTTACAATAAAAAATCTTTATTTGATACAAACCCTTATTAACTGAAACTAATTCTATTAATTAAAAGAAAAAAAGAAACAATCACCAAAATATTACCACTGAAAAAATGCTAGTTAAATAAAATCCAATTAAAAGGACATTGAAAATTTAATATACAAAAAAAAAAAACATTTAATACTTTCATAATTATCGACAAATTATTGCTACTACTACTCGTGCTAAGCTATAACCATTTGAGAATTATTACGTCTTATATTTTGCAAATAGCAGTAAGGCCAGCTAATTATAATAAAAAAGTCTTTATTTGATTCAAAACCTTATTAGCTCAAACTAATTCTATTACTTAAAAGAAAACAAGAAACAAGCACCAAAATATAACCACTGAAAACAAAAAAGTTAAATAAAATCCATTGAAAATTTGAAATGAAAAAAAAAAAAGATTTAAAACTTTAATAATTATCGACGAATGGTTGCAACTACTACTCGTGCTAAGCTATAACCATTTGAGAATTATTACGTCTTATATTTTGCAAATAGCAGTAAGGCCAGCTAATTATAATAAAAAAGTCTTTATTTGATTCAAAACCTTATTAGCTCAAACTAATTCTATTACTTAAAAGAAAAAAAGAAACAATCACCAAAATATTACCACTGAAAAAATGCTAGCTAAATAAAATCCAATTAAAAGGACATTGAAAATTTAATATACAAAAAAAAAAAAAAAAAAGATTTAAAACTTTAATAATTATCGACGAATGGTTGCTACTACTACTCGTGCTAAGCTATAACCATTTGAGAATTATTACGTCTTATCTTTTGCAAATAGCAGTAAGGCCAGCCAATTATAATAAAAAAGTCTTTATTTGATTCAAAACCTTATTAGCTCAAACTAATTCTATTACTTAAAAGAAAAAAAGAAACAAGCACCAAAATATAACCACTGAAAAAATGCTAGTTAAATAAAATCCAATAAAAAGGACATTGAAAATTTAATATAAAAAAAAAAAAAAAGATTTAAAACTTTAATAATTATCGACGAATGGTTACTACTACTACTCGTGCTAAGCTATAACCATTTGAGAATTATTAGAATTAGACGGCTCGACTACGAGATACCCTGAACTCTGCCAAAAAAAAAAAAAATGAATATTCTTCTTCTTTACGCACGTATAATAGCGCGCTCTGCTAACCGCGCAGTTGCTCCTGACGTTTGGGGGTGGAATGGGCTGTAATTTGAACGCTTATAACTCCGTTTCTAGGTGGACTATCTTCATGAAACTTTCAGAATTTATTATTCATTATTATTCATTCAAATTTATCCGTTTGCAAAATCTCAAGTCTCTAGTAGTTGAAATACGTTTTTTTCAAATTGGTGGCGAAGGGGGCGTGGCATCCAAAATCTGAAAATTACAAAATCTGCGTATTCATAATATCTATATAAATATACAAATTTGAAGTCTATAGCCAAAACGGTGTAGAAGTTATGCTCAAAAAACCTAAAAAACGTAAACGAATTTTCGATTTTTGATCGATAATTAAGGAATGGGATGATTTATCGAAAAAAACAAAATAAACTTGTACTGCGTAACTAAGATACGAGTGTTCATGTAAAATTTCAGCTCTCTAGCTTTTGTAGTTTCCGAAAACTCGACGTTCATACGGACGGACGGACGGACGGACAGGGCTAAATCAACTTATTTTTTTGTGCTGATCAAGAATATATATACTTTAGGGAGTCTGCGACGTCTCCTTCTGCCTGTTACATACATTTTCACAAAAGCATTATACCCTGAATTCCCATTTTCAATGGGTTCAGGGTATAACAAGTAAGAAGGCTCTAGTCGAGACGGCTCGACTACGAGATACCCTGAACCCTGCAAAAAAATTAATATTCTTCTTCTTTACGTATAGGCGCGCGCTCTGCTAACCGCGCAGTTACTGCCGGCGGTTGGGGGTGGAATGGGCTGTACTTTGAACGCTTATAACTCCGTTTCTAGATGGACTATCTTCATGAAACTTTCAGAATATATTAATTGCATTCAAATTTATCCGTTTGCCAAATCACAAGTCTCTAGTAGTTGAAATGCGTTTTTTTTTTCAAATTGGTGGCGAAGGGGCCGTGGCATCCAAAATCTGAAAATTACAAAATCTGCGTATTCATAATATCTATCTAAATATACAAATTTGAAGTCTATAGGCAAAACGGTGTAGAAGTTATGCTCAAAAAACCTAAAAAACGTTAAAAAATTTTTGATCGATAATTAAGGAATGGGATGAGTTATCGAAAAAACAAAATAAACTTGTACTGCGTAACTAAGATACGAGTGCTCATGTAAAATTTCAGCTCTCTAGCTTTTGTAGTTTCCGAAATCTCGACGTTCGACGTTCATACGGACGGACAGGGCTATATCAACTTATTTTTTTGTGCTGATCAAGAATATGTATACTTTATGGGGTCTGCGACGTCTCCTTCTGCCTGTTACATACATTTTCACAAAAACATTATACCCTGATTTCCCATTTTCAATGGGTTCAGGGTATTAAAAGAAACAAGCACCAAAATATTACCACTGAAAAAATGCTAGAGAAATAAAGTCCAATTAAAAGGACATTGAAAGTTTGAAATGAAACAAAAAGAACAGATTTAATACTACAATAATTATCAACAAATGATTGCAACTACTGCTGGTGGTAAGCTATAGTTACAATAAAAAATCTTTATTCGATACAAACCCTTATTAACTCAAACTAATTCGATTGCTTAAAAGAAAAAAAGAAACAATCACCAAAATATTACCACTGAAAAAATGCTAGCTAAATAAAATCCAATTAAAAGGACATTGAAAATTTAATATACAAAAAAAAAAAAAAAACATTTAATACTTTCATAATTATCGACAAATTATTGCTACTACTACTCGTGCTAAGCTATAACCATTTGAGAATTATTACGTCTTATATTTTGCAAATAGCAGTAAGGCCAGCCAATTATAATAAAAAAGTCTTTATTTGATTCAAAACCTTATTAGCTCAAACTAATTCTATTACTTAAAAGAAAAAAAGAAACAAGCACCAAAATATAACCACTGAAAACAAAAAAGTTAAATAAAATCCATTGAAAATTTGAAATGAAAAAAAAAAAGATTTAAAACTTTAATAATTATCGACGAATGGTTGCAACTACTACTCGTGCTAAGCTATAACCATTTGAGAATTATTACGTCTTATATTTTGCAAATAGCAGTAAGGCCAGCTAATTATAATAAAAAAGTCTTTATTTGATTCAAAACCTTATTAGCTCAAACTAATTCTATTACTTAAAAGAAAAAAAGAAACAAGCACCAAAATATAACCACTGAAAACAAAAAAGTTAAATAAAATCCATTGAAAATTTGAAATGAAAAAAAAAAGATTTAAAACTTTAATAATTATCGACGAATGGTTGCTACTACTACTCGTGCTAAGCTATAACCATTTGAGAATTATTAGGTCTTATATTTTGCAAATAGCAGTAAGGCCAGCCAGTTACAATAAAAAAAATCTTTATTATTAACAAGTAAGAAGGCTCTAGTCGAGACGGCTCGACTACGAGATACCCTGAACCCTGCCAAAAAAAAAAAAATGAATATTCTTCTTCTTTACGCACGTATAATAGCGCGCTCTGCTAACCGCGCAGTTGCTCCCGACGTTTGGGGGTGGGATGGGCTGTAATTTGAACGCTTATAAATCCGTTTCTAGGTGAACTATCTTCATGAAACTTTTAGAATATATTAATAGCATTCAAATTTATCCGATTGCCAAATTACAAGTCTCATAATATCTATCTAAATATACAAATTTGAAGTCTATAGCCAAAACGGTGTAGAAGTTATGCTCAAAAAACCTAAAAAACGTAAATGAATTTTCGATTTTTGAACGATAATTAGGGAATGGGATGAGTTATCGAAAAAACAAAATAAACTTGTACTGCGTAACTAAGATACGAGTGTTCATGGAAAATTTCAGCTCTCTAGCTTTTGTAGTTTCTGAAATCTCGACGTTCATACAGACGGACGGACAGACGGACAGACGGGACAGACGGACTGGACTATATCAACTTATTTCTTTGTGCTGATCAAGAATATATATATTTTACGGGGTCTGCGTCGTCTCCTTATGCCTGTTACATACATTCTCACAAAAACATTTTACCCTGAATTCCCATTTTCAATCCAATTATAAGGACATTGAAAAATTGAAATGAAAAAAAAAATCAGAGTTCAAACTATAATAATCATCGACAAATGATTGCTGTTACGACTCGTGCTAGGCTATAACCATTTGAGAATTATTTGGTCTTATATTTCGCAAATATTGTCACTGAAAAAATGCTAGTTAAATAAAATCCAATTACAAGGACATTGAAAATTTTAAATGAAAAAAAATTATACTTTAATACTTGGATTGTTATAAACAAATGGTTGCTACTACTACTCGTGCTAAGCTAAAACCGTTTGAGAATTAGTAGGTCTTATATTTTGCAAATAGCAGTAAGGCCAGCCAATTATAATAAAAAAGTGTTTATTTGATTCAAAACCTTATTAACTCAAACTAATTCTATTAATTAAAAGAAAAAAAGAAACAATCACCAAAATATTACCACTGAAAAAATGCTAGTTAAATAAAATCCAATTACAAGGACATTGAAAATTTTAAATGAAAAAAAATTATACTTTAATACTTGGATTGTTATAAACAAATGGTTGCTACTACTACTCGTGCTAAGCTAAAACCGTTTGAGAATTAGTAGGTCTTATATTTTGCAAATAGCAGTAAGGCCAGCCAATTATAATAAAAAAGTGTTTATTTGATTCAAAACCTTATTAACTCAAACTAATTCTATTAATTAAAAGAAAAAAGGAAACAATAACCAAAATATTACCACTGAAAAAATGCTAGCTAAATAAAATCCAATAAAAAGGACATTGAAAATTTAATATACAAAAAAAAAAAAAGATTTAAAACTTTAATAATTATCGACGAATGGTTACTACTACTACTCGTGCTAAGCTATAACCATTTGAGAATTATTAGGTCTTATATTTTGCAAATAGCAGTAAGGCCAGCCAGTTACAATAAAAATAATCTTTATTATTAACAAGTAAGAAGGCTCTAGTCGAGACGGCTCGACTACGAGATACCCTGAACTCTGCCAGAAAAAAAAATGAATATTCTTCTTCTTTACGCACGTATAATAGCGCGCTCTGCTAACCGCGCAGTTGCTCCCGACGTTTGGGGGTGGGATGGGCTGTAATTTGAACGCTTATAACTCCGTTTCTAGGTGGACTATCTTCATGAAACTTTTAGAATATATTAATAGCATTCAAATTTATCCGATTGCCAAATTACAAGTCTCTTTATAAAATTTATAATATCTATCTAAATATACAAATTTGAAGTCTATAGCCAAAACGGTGTAGAAGTTATGCTCAAAAAACCTAAAAAACGTAAACGAATTTTCGATTTTTGATCGATAATTAAGGAATGGGATGATTTATCGAAAAAAACAAAATAAACTTGTACTGCGTAACTAAGATACGAGTGTTCATGTAAAATTTCAGCTCTCTAGCTTTTGTAGTTTCCGAAAACTCGACGTTCATACGGACGGACGGACGGACGGACGGACGGACGGACGGACGGACGGACGGACGGACGGCTAAAATCAACTTATCTTTTTTGTGCTGATCAAGAATATATATACTTTAGGGAGTCTGCGACGTCTCCTTCTGCCTGTTACATACATTTTCACAAAAGCATTATACCCTGAATTCCCATTTTCAATGGGTTCAGGGTATAACAAGTAAGAAGGCTCTAGTCGAGACGGCTCGACTACGAGATACCCTGAACCCTGCAAAAAAATTAATATTCTTCTTCTTTACGTATAGGCGCGCGCTCTGCTAACCGCGCAGTTGCTGCCGGCGGTTGGGGTGGAATGGGCTGTACTTTGAACGCTTATAATTCCGTTTCTAGATGGACTATCTTCATGAAACTTTCAGAATATATTAATTGCATTCAAATTTATCCGTTTGCCAAATCACAAGTCTCTAGCAGTTGAAATGCGTTTTTTTTTTCAAATTGGTGGCGAAGGGGCCGTGGCATCCAAAATCTGAAAATTACAAAATCTGCGTATTCATAATATCTATCTAAATATACAAATTTGAAGTCTATAGGCAAAACGGTGTAGAAGTTATGCTCAAAAAACCTAAAAAACGTTAAAAAATTTTTGATCGATAATTAAGGAATGGGATGAGTTATCGAAAAAACAAAATAAACTTGTACTGCGTAACTAAGATACGAGTGCTCATGTAAAATTTCAGCTCTCTAGCTTTTGTAGTTTCCGAAATCTCGACGTTCGACGTTCATACGGACGGACAGGGCTATATCAACTTATTTTTTTGTGCTGATCAAGAATATGTATACTTTATGGGGTCTGCGACGTCTCCTTCTGCCTGTTACATACATTTTCACAAAAACATTATACCCTGATTTCCCATTTTCAATGGGTTCAGGGTATTAAAAGAAACAAGCACCAAAATATTACCACTGAAAAAATGCTAGAGAAATAAAGTCCAATTAAAAGGACATTGAAAGTTTGAAATGAAACAAAAAGAACAGATTTAATACTACAATAATTATCAACAAATGATTGCAACTACTGCTGGTGGTAAGCTATAGTTACAATAAAAAATCTTTATTCGATACAAACCCTTATTAACTCAAACTAATTCGATTGCTTAAAAGAAAAAAAGAAACAATCACCAAAATATTACCACTGAAAAAATGCTAGCTAAATAAAATCCAATTAAAAGGACATTGAAAATTTAATATACAAAAAAAAAAAAAACATTTAATACTTTCATAATTATCGACAAATTATTGCTACTACTACTCGTGCTAAGCTATAACCATTTGAGAATTATTACGTCTTATATTTTGCAAATAGCAGTAAGGCCAGCCAATTATAATAAAAAAGTCTTTATTTGATTCAAAACCTTATTAGCTCAAACTAATTCTATTACTTAAAAGAAAAAAAGAAACAAGCACCAAAATATAACCACTGAAAACAAAAAAGTTAAATAAAATCCATTGAAAATTTGAAATGAAAAAAAAAAAAAGATTTAAAACTTTAATAATTATCGACGAATGGTTGCAACTACTACTCGTGCTAAGCTATAACCATTTGAGAATTATTACGTCTTATATTTTGCAAATAGCAGTAAGGCCAGCTAATTATAATAAAAAAGTCTTTATTTGATTCAAAACCTTATTAGCTCAAACTAATTCTATTACTTAAAAGAAAAAAAGAAACAAGCACCAAAATATAACCACTGAAAACAAAAAAGTTAAATAAAATCCATTGAAAATTTGAAATGAAAAAAAAAAGATTTAAAACTTTAATAATTATCGACGAATGGTTGCTACTACTACTCGTGCTAAGCTATAACCATTTGAGAATTATTAGGTCTTATATTTTGCAAATAGCAGTAAGGCCAGCCAGTTACAATAAAAAAATCTTTATTATTAACAAGTAAGAAGGCTCTAGTCGAGACGGCTCGACTACGAGATACCCTGAACCCTGCCAAAAAAAAAAAATGAATATTCTTCTTCTTTACGCACGTATAATAGCGCGCTCTGCTAACCGCGCAGTTGCTCCCGACGTTTGGGGGTGGGATGGGCTGTAATTTGAACGCTTATAACTCCGTTTCTAGGTGAACTATCTTCATGAAACTTTTAGAATATATTAATAGCATTCAAATTTATCCGATTGCCAAATTACAAGTCTCATAATATCTATCTAAATATACAAATTTGAAGTCTATAGCCAAAACGGTGTAGAAGTTATGCTCAAAAAACCTAAAAAACGTAAATGAATTTTCGATTTTTGAACGATAATTAGGGAATGGGATGAGTTATCGAAAAAACAAAATAAACTTGTACTGCGTAACTAAGATACGAGTGTTCATGGAAAATTTCAGCTCTCTAGCTTTTGTAGTTTCTAAAATCTCGACGTTCATACAGACGGACGGACAGACGGACAGACGGGACAGACGGACTGGACTATATCAACTTATTTCTTTGTGCTGATCAAGAATATATATATTTTACGGGGTCTGCGTCGTCTCCTTCTGCCTGTTACATACATTCTCACAAAAACATTTTACCCTGAATTCCCATTTTCAATCCAATTATAAGGACATTGAAAAATTGAAATGAAAAAAAAAATCAGAGTTCAAACTATAATAATCATCGACAAATGATTGCTGTTACGACTCGTGCTAGGCTATAACCATTTGAGAATTATTTGGTCTTATATTTCGCAAATATTGTCACTGAAAAAATGCTAGTTAAATAAAATCCAATTACAAAGACATTGAAAATTTTAAATGAAAAAAAATTATACTTTAATACTTGGATTGTTATAAACAAATGGTTGCTACTACTACTCGTGCTAAGCTAAAACCGTTTGAGAATTAGTAGGTCTTATATTTTGCAAATAGCAGTAAGGCCAGCCAATTATAATAAAAAAGTGTTTATTTGATTCAAAACCTTATTAACTCAAACTAATTCTATTAATTAAAAGAAAAAAGGAAACAATAACCAAAATATTACCACTGAAAAAATGCTAGTTAAATAAAATCCAATAAAAAGGACATTGAAAATTTAATATACAAAAAAAAAAAGATTTAAAACTTTAATAATTATCGACGAATGGTTACTACTACTACTCGTGCTAAGCTATAACCATTTGAGAATTATTAGGTCTTATATTTTGCAAATAGCAGTAAGGCCAGCCAGTTACAATAAAAATAATCTTTATTATTAACAAGTAAGAAGGCTCTAGTCCAGACGGCTCGACTACGAGATACCCTGAACTCTGCCAGAAAAAAAAATGAATATTCTTCTTCTTTACGCACGTATAATAGCGCGCTCTGCTAACCGCGCAGTTGCTCCCGACGTTTGGGGGTGGGATGGGCTGTAATTTGAACGCTTATAACTCCGTTTCTAGGTGGACTATCTTCATGAAACTTTTAGAATATATTAATAGCATTCAAATTTATCCGATTGCCAAATTACAAGTCTCATAATATCTATCTAAATATACAAATTTGAAGTCTATAGCCAAAACGGTGTAGAAGTTATGCTCAAAAAACCTAAAAAACGTAAACGAATTTTCGATTTTTGATCGATAATTAAGGAATGGGATGATTTATCGAAAAAAACAAAATAAACTTGTACTGCGTAACTAAGATACGAGTGTTCATGTAAAATTTCAGCTCTCTAGCTTTTGTAGTTTCCGAAAACTCGACGTTCATACGGACGGACGGACGGACGGACGGACGGACGGACGGACGGACGGACGGCTAAAATCAACTTATCTTTTTTGTGCTGATCAAGAATATATATACTTTAGGGAGTCTGCGACGTCTCCTTCTGCCTGTTACATACATTTTCACAAAAGCATTATACCCTGAATTCCCATTTTCAATGGGTTCAGGGTATAACAAGTAAGAAGGCTCTAGTCGAGACGGCTCGACTACGAGATACCCTGAACCCTGCAAAAAAATTAATATTCTTCTTCTTTACGTATAGGCGCGCGCTCTGCTAACCGCGCAGTTGCTGCCGGCGGTTGGGGTGGAATGGGCTGTACTTTGAACGCTTATAATTCCGTTTCTAGATGGACTATCTTCATGAAACTTTCAGAATATATTAATTGCATTCAAATTTATCCGTTTGCCAAATCACAAGTCTCTAGCAGTTGAAATGCGTTTTTTTTTTTCAAATTGGTGGCGAAGGGGCCGTGGCATCCAAAATCTGAAAATTACAAAATCTGCGTATTCATAATATCTATCTAAATATACAAATTTGAAGTCTATAGCCAAAACGGTGTAGAAGTTACGCTCAAAAAACCTAAAAAACGTAAACGAATTTTCGATTTTTGATCGATAATTAAGGAATGGGATGATTTATCGAAAAAAAACAATATAAACTTGTACTGCGTAACTAAGATACGAGTGCTCATGTAAAATTTCAGCTCTCTAGCTTTTGTAGTTTCCGAAATCTCGACGTTCGACGTTCATACGGACGGACAGGGCTATATCAACTTATTTTTTTGTGCTGATCAAGAATATGTATACTTTATGGGGTCTGCGACGTCTCCTTCTGCCTGTTACATACATTTTCACAAAAGCATTATACCCTGAATTCCCATTTTCAATGGGTTCAGGGTATTAAAAGAAACAAGCACCAAAATATAACCACTGAAAACAAAAAAGTTAAATAAAATCCATTGAAAATTTGAAATGAAAAAAAAAAAAAGATTTAAAACTTTAATAATTATCGACGAATGGTTGCAACTACTACTCGTGCTAAGCTATAACCATTTGAGAATTATTAGGTCTTATATTTTGCAAATAGCAGTAAGGCCAGCTAATTATAATAAAAAAGTCTTTATTTGATTCAAAACCTTATTAGCTCAAACTAATTCTATTACTTAAAAGAAAAAAAGAAACAAGCACCAAAATATAACCACTGAAAACAAAAAAGTTAAATAAAATCCATTGAAAATTTGAAATGAAAAAAAAAAAAGATTTAAAACTTTAATAATTATCGACGAATGGTTGCTACTACTACTCGTGCTAAGCTATAACCATTTGAGAATTATTAGGTCTTATATTTTGCAAATAGCAGTAAGGCCAGCCAGTTACAATAAAAAAAAATCTTTATTATTAACAAGTAAGAAGGCTCTAGTCGAGACGGCTCGACTACGAGATACCCTGAACCCTGCCAAAAAAAAAAAAAAAATGAATATTCTTCTTCTTTACGCACGTATAATAGCGCGCTCTGCTAACCGCGCAGTTGCTCCCGACGTTTGGGGGTGGGATGGGCTGTAATTTGAACGCTTATAACTCCGTTTCTAGGTGGACTATCTTCATGAAACTTTTAGAATATATTAATAGCATTCAAATTTATCCGATTGCCAAATTACAAGTCTCATAATATCTATCTAAATATACAAATTTGAAGTCTATAGTCTATATACACCAAAACGGTGTAGAAGTTATGCTCAAAAAACCTAAAAAACGTAAATGAATTTTCGATTTTTGAACGATAATTAAGGAATGGGATGAGTTATCGAAAAAACAAAATAAACTTGTACTGCGTAACTAAGATACGAGTGCTCATGTAAAATTTCAGATCTCTAGCTTTTGTAGTTTCCGAAATCTCGACGTTCATACGGACGGACGGACAGACGGACTGGACTATATCAACTTATTTCTTTGTGCTGATCAAGAATATATATATTTTACGGGGTCTGCGACGTCTCCTTTTGCCTGTTACAAACATTTTACCCTGAATTCCCATTTTCAATGGGTTTAGGGTATAAAATGTTAGTTAAATAAAATCCAATTAAGGACATTGAAAAATTGAAATGAAAAAAAAAAAAAAAACAAAGTTCAAACAATAATAATCATCGACAAATGATTGCTGTTACGACTCGTGCTAGGCTATAACCATTTGAGAATTGTTTGGTCTTATATTTCGCAAATATTGTCACTGAAAAAATGCTAGTTAAATAAAATCCAATTACAAGGACATTGAAAATTTTAAATGAAAAAAAAAATTATACTTTAATACTTGAATAGTTATAAACAAATGGTTGCTACTACTACTCGTGCTAAGCTAAAACCGTTTGAGAATTAGTAGGTCTTATATTTTGCAAATAGCAGTAAGGCCAGCCAGTTACAATATAAAATCTTTATTTGATTCAAAACCTTATTAGCTCAAACTAATTCTATTAATTAAAAGAAAAGAAAAAAACAAGTAAGAAGGCTCTAGTCGAGACGGCTCGACTACGAGATACCCTGTACCCTGCAAAAAAAATTAATATTCTTCTTCTTTACGCACGTATAGCGCGCGCTCTGCTAACCGCGCAATTGCTGCCGACGGTTGGGGGTGGGATGGGCTGTATTTTGAACGCCTATAACTCCGTTTCTAGATGGACTATCTTCATGAAACTTTTAGAATATATTAATAGCAATCAAATTTATCCGATTGCCAAATCACAAGTCTCTAGTATTTGAAATACGTTTTTTTCAAATTGGTGGCGAAGGGGGCGTGGCATCCAAAATCTGAGAATTACAAAGTGTGCGTATTCATAATATCTATCTAAATATACAAATTTGAAGTCTATAGCCAAAACGGTGTAGAAGTTATGCTCAAAAAACCTAAAAAACGTAAATAAATTTTCGATTTTTGATCGATAATTAAGGAATGGGATGAGTTATCGAAAAAACAAAATAAACTTGTACTGCGTAACTAAGATCCGAGTGTTCATGTAAAATTTCAGATCTCTAGCTTTTGTAGTTTCCGAAATCTCGACGTTCATACGGACGGACGGACGGACGGACGGACGGACAGACGGACAGGGCTATATCAACTTATTTTTTTGTGCTTTATGGGGTCTGCGACGACTCCTTCTGCCTGTTACATACATTTTCACAAAAGCATTATACCCTGAATTCCCATTTTCAATGGGCTTAGGGTATAAAAAGAAACAAGCACCAAAATATTACCACTGAAAAAATGCTAGAGAAATAAAGTCCAATTAAAAGGACATTGAAAATTTAATATAAAAAAAAACAAGTAAGAAGGCTCTAGTCGAGACGGCTCGACTTCGAGATACCCTGAACCCTGCAAAAAAAAAAATTAATATTCTTCTTCTTTACGCACGTATAAGCGCGCGCCCTGCTAACCACGCAGTTGCTGCCGACGGTTGGGGGTGGGATGGGCTGTATTTTGAACGCTTATAACTCCATTTCTGATGGACTATTTTCATGAAACTTTCAGAATTTATTAATTGCATTCAAATTTGTCCGTTTGCCAAATCACAAGTCTCTAGTAGTTGAAATGCGTTTTTTTTTCAAATTTGTGGTGAAGGGGGCGTGGCATCTAAAATCTGAAAATTACAAAATCTGCGTATCCATAATATCTATCTAAATATACAAATTTGAAGTCTATAGCCAAAATGGTGTAGAAGTTATGCTCAAAAAACCTAAAAAACGTAAACGAATTTTCTATTTTTGATCGATAATTAAGGAATGGGATGATTTATCGGAAAAAACAAAATAAACTTGAAAATATTACCACTGAAAAAATGCTAGTTAAATAAAATCCAATTAAAAGGACATTGAAAATTTAATATAAAAAAAAACAAGTAAGAAGGCTCTAGTCGAGACGGCTCGACTTCGAGATACCCTGAACCCTGCAAAAAAAAAAATTAATATTCTTCTTCTTTACGCACGTATAAGCGCGCGCCCTGCTAACCACGCAGTTGCTGCCGACGGTTGGGGGTGGGATGGGCTGTATTTTGAACGCTTATAACTCCATTTCTGATGGACTATTTTCATGAAACTTTCAGAATTTATTAATTGCATTCAAATTTGTCCGTTTGCCAAATCACAAGTCTCTAGTAGTTGAAATGCGTTTTTTTTTCAAATTTGTGGTGAAGGGGGCGTGGCATCTAAAATCTGAAAATTACAAAATCTGCGTATCCATAATATCTATCTAAATATACAAATTTGAAGTCTATAGCCAAAATGGTGTAGAAGTTATGCTCAAAAAACCTAAAAAACGTAAACGAATTTTCTATTTTTGATCGATAATTAAGGAATGGGATGATTTATCGGAAAAAACAAAATAAACTTGAAAATATTACCACTGAAAAAATGCTAGTTAAATAAAATCCAATTAAAAGGACATTGAAAATTTAATATACAAAAAAAAAAAAAAAATTTAATACTTTCATAATTATCGACAAATTATTGCTACTACTACTCGTGCTAAGCTATAACCATTTGAGAATTATTACGTCTTATATTTTGCAAATAGCAGTAAGGCCAGCCAATTATAATAAAAAAGTCTTTATTTGATTCAAAACCTTATTAACTCAAACTAATTCTATTAATTAAAAGAAAAAAGAAACAATCACCAAAATATTACCACTGAAAAAATGCTAGTTAAATAAAATCCAATTAAAAGGACATTGAAAATTTAATATACAAAAAAAAAAACATTTAATACTTTCATAATTATCGACAAATTATTGCTACTACTACTCGTGCTAGGCTATAACCATTTGAGAATTGTTTGGTCTTATATTTCGCAAATATTGTCACTGAAAAAATGCTAGTTAAATAAAATCCAATTACAAGGATATTGAAAATTTTAAATGAAAAAAAAAATTATACTTTAATACTTGAATAGTTATAAACAAATGGTTGCTACTACTACTCGTGCTAAGCTAAAACCGTTTGAGAATTAGTAGGTCTTATATTTTGCAAATAGCAGTAAGGCCAGCCAGTTACAATATAAAATCTTTATTTGATTCAAAACCTTATTAGCTCAAACTAATTCTATTAATTAAAAGAAAAAAAAAAACAAGTAAGAAGGCTCTAGTCGAGACGGCTCGACTACGAGATACCCTGAACCCTGCAAAAAAAAAAATTAATATTCTTCTTCTTTACGCACGTATAAGCGCGCGCCCTGCTAACCGCGCAGTTGCTGCCGACGGTTGGGGGTGGGATGGGCTGTATTTTGAACGCTTATAACTCCATTTCTGATGGACTATTTTCATGAAACTTTCAGAATTTATTAATTGCATTCAAATTTGTCCGTTTGCCAAATCACAAGTCTCTAGTAGTTGAAATGCGTTTTTTTTTCAAATTTGTGGTGAAGGGGGCGTGGCATCCAAAATCTGAAAATTACAAAATCTGCGTATCCATAATATCTATCTAAATATACAAATTTGAAGTCTATAGCCAAAATGGTGTAGAAGTTATGCTCAAAAAACCTAAAAAACGTAAACGAATTTTCTATTTTTGATCGATAATTAAGGAATGGGATGATTTATCGGAAAAAACAAAATAAACTTGAACTGCGTAACTAAGATACGAGTATTCATGTAAAATTTCAGATCTCTAGCTTTTGTAGTTTCCGAAATCTCGACGTTCATACGGACGGACGGACAGACGGACGGACGGACAGACGGACAGACGGACGGACAGACGGACAAGGCTATATCAACTTATTTTTCTGTGCTGATCAAGAATATATATACTTTATGGGGTCTGCGACGTCTCCTTCTGCCTGTTACATACATTTTCACAAAAGTATTATACCCTGAATTCCCATTTTCAATGGGTTCAGGGTATAAAAAGAAACAAGCACCAAAATATTACCACTGAAAAAATGCTAGAGAAATAAAGTTCAATTAAAAGGACATTGAAAGTTTGAAATGAAACAAAAAGAACAGATTTAATACTACAATAATTATCAACAAATGATTGCAACTACTGTTGGTGGTAAGCTATAGTTACAATAAAAAATCTTTATTTGATACAAACCCTTATTAACTCAAACTAATTCTATTAATTAAAAGAAAAAAAGAAACAATCACCAAAATAGTACCACTGAAAAAATGCTAGTTAAATAAAATCCAATTAAAAGGACATTGAAAATTTAATGTACAAAAAAAAAAAAAACATTTAATACTTTCATAATTATCGACAAATTATTGCTACTACTACTCGTGCTAAGCTATAACCATTTGAGAATTATTACGTCTTATATTTTGCAAATAGCAGTAAGGCCAGCCAATTATAATAAAAAAATAAAAAATAATAATAATTATCGTCGAATGGTTACTACTACTACTCGTGCTAAGCTATAACCATTTGAGAATTATTAGGTATTATATTTTGCAAATAGCAGTAAGGCCAGCCAGTTACAATAAAAATAATCTTTATTATTAACAAGTAAGAAGGCTCTAGTCGAGACGGCTCGACTACGAGATACCCTGAAACCTGCAAAAAAAAAATTAATATTCTTCTTCTTTACGCACGTATAAGCGCGCGCCCTGCTAACCGCGCAGTTGCTGCCGACGGTTGGGGGTGGGATGGGCTGTATTTTGAACGCTTATAACTCCATTTCTGATGGACTATCTTCATGAAACTTTCAGAATTTATTAATTGCATTCAAATTTATCCGTTTGCCAAATCACAAGTCTCTAGTAGTTGAAATGCGTTTTTTTTTTCAAATTGGGGGCGAAGGGGGCGTGGCATCCAAAATCTGAAAATTACAAAATCTGCGTATTCATAATATCTATCTAAATATACAAATTTGAAGTCTATAGCCAAAACGGTGTAGAAGTTATGCTCAAAAAACCTAAAAAACGTAAATGAATTTTCGATTTTTGATCGATAATTAAGGACTTGTACTGCGTAACTAAGATACGAGTGTTCATGTAAAATTTCGGCTCTCTAGCTTTTGTAGTTTCCGAAAACTCGACGTTCATACGGACGGACGGACGGACGGACAGTTCTAAATCAACTTATTTTTTTGTGCTGATCAAGAATATATATACTTTATGGGGTCTGCGACGTCTCCTTCTGCCTGTTACATACATTTTCACAAAAACATTATACCCTGAATTCCCATTTTCAATGGGATCAGGGTATAAAAAGAAACAATCACCAAAATATTACCGCTGAAAAAATGTTACAGAAATAAAGTCCAATTAAAAGGACATTGAAAGTTTGAAATGAAACAAAAAGAACAGATTTAATACTACAATAATTATCAACAAATGATTGCAACTACTGCTGGTGGTAAGCTATAGTTACAATAAAAAATCTTTTTTTGATACAAACCCTTATTAACTCAAACTAATTCTATTACTTAAAAGAAAAAAAGAAACAAGCACCAAAATATAACCACTGAAAACAAAAAAGTTAAATAAAATCCATTGAAAATTTGAAATGAAAAAAAAAAAACATTTAAAACTTTAATAATTATCGACGAATGGTTGCTACTACTACTCGTGCTAAGCTATAACCATTTGAGAATTATTAGGTCTTATATTTTGCAAATAGCAGTAAGGCCAGCCAATTATAATAAAAAAGTCTTTATTTGATTCAAAACCTTATTAGCTCAAACTAATTCGATTACTTAAAAGAAAACAAGTAAGAAGGCTCTAGTCGAGACGGCTCGACTACGAGATACCCTGAACCCTGCAAAAAAGAAAAAGATTATTCTTCTTCTTTACGCACGTATAAGCGAGCGCTCTGCTAACCGCGCAGTTGCTGCCGACGTTTGGGGGTGGGATGGGCTGTAATTTGAACGCTTATAACTCCATTTCTAGATGGACTATCTTCATGAAACTTTTAGAATATATTAATAGTATTCAAATTTATCCGATTGCCAAATTACAAGTCTCTAGTATTTGAAATGCGTTTTTTTTTCAAATTGAGGGCGAACGGGGCGTGGCATCTAAAATCTGAAAATTACACAATCTGCGTATCCATAATATCTATCTAAATATACAAATTTGAAGTCTCTAGCTAAAACGGTGTAGAAGTCATGCTCGAAAAACCTAAAAAACGTGAACGAATTTTCGATTTTTATCGATAATTAAGGAATGGGATGAGTTATCGAAAAAAACAAAATAAACTTGTACTGCGTAACTAAGATACGAGTGTTCCTGTAAAATTTCAGCTCTCTAGCGTTTGTAGTTTCCGAAATCTCGACGTTCATACGGACGGACGGACAGACGGACGGACGGACGGACGGACAGACGGACGGACGGACGGACGGACAGACGGACAAGGCTATATCAACTTATTTTTTTGTGCTGATCAAGAATATATATACTTTATGGGGTCTGCGACGTCTGCCTGTTCTGCCTGTTACATACATTTTCACAAAAGCAATATACCCTGAATTCCCATTTTCAATGGGTTCAGGGTATAAAAAGAAAGAAGCACCAAAATATAACCACTGAAAACAAAAAAGTTAAATAAAATCCATTGAAAATTTGAAATGAAACAAAAAAAAAGATTTAAAACTTTAATAATTATCGACGAATGGTTGCTACTACTACTCGTGCTAAGCTATAACCATTTGAGAATTATTAGGTCTTATATTTTGCAAATAGCAGTAAGGCCAGCCAGTTACAATAAAAAAAATGTTTATTATTCACAAGTAAGAAGGCTCTAGTCGAGACGGCTCGACTACGAGATACCCTGAACCCTGCCAAAAAAAAAATGATTATTCTTCTTCTTTACGCATAGCGCGCTCTGCTAACCGCGCAGTTGCTGCCGACGTTTGGGGGTGGGATGCGCTGTATTTTGAACGCTTATAACTCCATTTCTAGATGGACTATCTTCATGAAACTTTTAGAATATATTAATAGCATTCAAATTTATCCGATTGCCAAATTACAAGTCTCTAGTATTTGAAATACGTTTTTTTTCAAATTGGGGGCGAAGGGGGCGTGGCATCCAAAATCTGAAAATTACAAAATCTGCGTATTCATAATATCTATCTAAATATATAAATTTGAAGTCTATAGCCAAAACGGTGTAGAAGTTATGCTCAAAAAACCTAAAAAACGTAAACGAATTTTCTATTTTTGAACGATAATTAAGGAATGGGATGAGTTATCGAAAAAACAAAATAAACTTGTACTGCGTAACTAAGATACGAGTGTTCATGTAAAATTTCAGCTCTCAAAAAACCTAAAAAACGTAAACGAATTTTCGATTTTTGATCGATAATTAAGGAATGGGATGCGTTATCGAAAAAACAAAATAAACTTGTACTGCGTAACTAAGATACGAGTGTTCATGTAAAATTTCAGCTCTCTAGCTTTTGTAGTTTTCGAAATCTCGACGTTCATACGGACGGACGGACGGACAGACGGACAAGGCTATATCAACTTATTTTTTGTGCTGATCAAGAATATATATACTTTATGGGGTCTGCGGCGTCTCCTTCTTCCTGTTACATACATTTTCACAAAAGCATTATACCCTGAATTCCCATTTTCAATGGGTTCAGGGTATAACAAGTAAGAAGGCTCTAGTCGAGACGGCTCGACTACGAGATACCCTGAACCCTGCCAAAAAAAAATATTCTTCTTCTTACCGCACGTATATATTACGCGCCCTTTGCTAACCGCGCAGTTGCTGCCGACGTTTGGGGGTGGGATGGGCTGTACTTTGAATGCTTATAACTCCGTTTCTAGATGGACTATCTTCATGAAACAGAATATATTATTTGCATTCAAATTTGTCCATTTGCCAAATTACAAGTCTCTAGTAGTTGAAATGCGTTTTTTTCAAATTTGTGGCGAAGGGGGCGTGGCATCTAAAATCTGAAAATTACAAATAATATCTATCTAAATATACAAATTTGAAGTATCTAGCTAAAACGGTGTAGAAGTTATGCTCGAAAAACCTAAAAAACGTAAACGAATTTTCGATTTTTTATCGATAATTAAGGAATGGGATGAGTTATCGAAAAAACAAAATAAACTTGTACTGCGTAACTAAGATACGAGTGTTCATGTAAAATTTCAGCTCACTAGCTTTCTCGACGTTCATACGGACGGACGGACGGACAGACGGACGGACGGACGGACGGACGGACGGACGGACGGACGGACGGACAGACGGACAGACGGACAGGGCTATATCAACTTATTTTTTTGTTCTTATAAAGAATATACTTTATGGGGTCTGCGACGTCTCCTTCTGCCTGTTACATACATTTTCACAAAAACATTATACCCTGAATTCCCATTTTCAATGGGTTCAGGGTATAAAAAGAAACAAGCACCAAAATATTACCACTGAAAAAATGCTAGAGAAATAAAGTCCAATTAAAAGGACATTGAAAGTTTGAAATGAAACAAAAAGAACAGATTTAATACTACAATAATTATCAACAAATGATTGCAACTACTACTGGTGGTAAGCTATAGTTACAATAAAAAATCTTTATTCGATACAAACCCTTATTAACTCAAACTAATTCTATTAATTAAAAGAAAAAAAGAAACAATCACCAAAATATTACCACTGAAAAAATGCTAGTGAAATAAAATCCAATTCAAAGGACATTATAAATTTGATATAAAAAAAAAACATATAATACTTTCATAATTATCGACAAATTATTGCTACTACTAATCGTGCTAAGCTATAACCATTTGAGAATTATTACGTCTTATATTTTGCAAATATCAGTAAGGCCAGCCAGTTATAATAATAAAATCTTTATTTGATTCAAAAGCTTATTAGCTAAAACTAATTCGATTACTTAAAAGAAAAAAGAAACAAGCACCAAAATATCACCACTGAAAATAAAAAAGTTAAATAAAATCCATTAAAAATTTGAAATGAAAAAAAAAGATTTAAAACTTTAATAATCATCGACAAATGATTGCAACTACTACTCGTGCTAAGCTATAACCATTTGAGAATTATTAGGTCTTATATTTTGCAAATAGCAGTAAGGCCAGCCAATTATAATAAAAAAGTCTTTATTTGATTCAAAACCTTATTAGCTCAAACTAATTCGATTACTTAAAAGAAAACAAGTAAGAAGGCTCTAGTCCAGACGGCTCGACTACGAGATACCCTGAACCCTGCAAAAAATTAATATTCTTCTTCTTTACGCACGTATAAGAACGAGCTCTGCTAACCGCGCAGTTGCTGCCGACGTTTGGGGGTGGGATGGGCTGTAGTTTGAACGCTTATAACTCCGTTTCTAGATGGACTATTTTCATGAAACTTTCAGAATATATTAATAGCTTTCAAATATATCCGATTGCCAAATTACAAGTCTCTAGTATTTGAAATGCGTTTTTTTTTTTCAAATTGGGGGCGAAGGGGGCGTGGCGTCCAAAATCTGAAAATTACAAGATCTGCGTATTCATAATATCTATCTAAATATACAAATTTGAAGTATCTAGCTAAAACGGTGTAGAAGTTATGCTCGAAAAACCTAAAAAACGTAAACGAATTTTTTATCGATAATTAAGGAATGGGATGAGTTATCGAAAAAACAAAATAAACTTGTACTGCGTAACTAAGATACGAGTGTTCATGTAAAATTTCAGCTCACTAGCTTTTGTAGTTTCCGAAATCTCGACGTTCATACGGACGGACGGACGGACAGACGGACAAGGCTATATCAACTTATTTTTTTGTGCTGATCAAGAATATATATACTTTATGGGGTCTACGACGTCTCCTTCTGCCTGTTACATACATTTTCACAAAAACATTATACCCTGAATTCCCATTTTCAATGGGTTCAGGGTATAAAAAGAAACAATCACCAAAATATCACCACTGAAAATAAAAAAGTTAAATAAAATCCATTGAAAATTTGAAATAAAAAAAAAAAAGGTTTAATAATTTCATAATTATCGACAAATTATTGCTACTACTACTCGTGCTAAGCTATAACCATTTGAGAAATATTAGGTCTTATATTTTGCAAATAGCAGTAAGGCCAGCCAGTTACAATAAAAAAAATGTTTATTATTCACAAGTAAGAAGGCTCTAGTCGAGACGGCTCGACTACGAGATACCCTGAACCCTGCCAAAAAAAAAATGATTATTCTTCTTCTTTACGCATAGCGCGCTCTGCTAACCGCGCAGTTGCTGCCGACGTTTGGGGGTGGGATGCGCTGTATTTTGAACGCTTATAACTCCATTTCTAGATGGACTATCTTCATGAAACTTTTAGAATATATTAATAGCATTCAAATTTATCCGATTGCCAAATTACAAGTCTCTAGTATTTGAAATACGTTTTTTTCAAATTGGGGGCGAAGGGGGCGTGGCCTCCAAAATCTGAAAATTACAAAATCTGCGTATTCATAATATCTATCTAAATATATAAATTTGAAGTCTATAGCCAAAACGGTGTAGAAGTTATGCTCAAAAAACCTAAAAAACGTAAACGAATTTTCGATTTTTGATCGATAATTAAGGAATGGGATGAGTTATCGAAAAAACAAAATAAACTTGTACTGCGTAACTAAGATACGAGTGTTCATGTAAAATTTCAGCTCTCAAAAAACCTAAAAAACGTAAACGAATTTTCGATTTTTGATCGATAATTAAGGAATGGGATGCGTTATCGAAAAAACAAAATAAACTTGTACTGCGTAACTAAGATACGAGTGTTCATGTAAAATTTCAGCTCTCTAGCTTTTGTAGTTTTCGAAATCTCGACGTTCATACGGACGGACGGACAGGGCTATATCAACTTATTTTTTGTGCTGATCAAGAATATATATACTTTATGGGGTCTGCGGCGTCTCCTTCTTCCTGTTACATACATTTTCACAAAAGCATTATACCCTGAATTCCCATTTTCAATGGGTTCAGGGTATAACAAGTAAGAAGGCTCTAGTCGAGACGGCTCGACTACGAGATACCCTGAACCCTGCCAAAAAAAAATATTCTTCTTCTTACCGCACGTATATATTACGCGCCCTTTGCTAACCGCGCAGTTGCTGCCGACGTTTGGGGGTGGGATGGGCTGTACTTTGAATGCTTATAACTCCGTTTCTAGATGGACTATCTTCATGAAACAGAATATATTATTTGCATTCAAATTTGTCCATTTGCCAAATTACAAGTCTCTAGTAGTTGAAATGCGTTTTTTTCAAATTGGTGGCGAAGGGGGCGTGGCATCTAAAATCTGAAAATTACAAATAATATCTATCTAAATATACAAATTTGAAGTATCTAGCTAAAACGGTGTAGAAGTTATGCTCGAAAAACCTAAAAAACGTAAACGAATTTTCGATTTTTTATCGATAATTAAGGAATGGGATGAGTTATCGAAAAAACAAAATAAACTTGTACTGCGTAACTAAGATACGAGTGTTCATGTAAAATTTCAGCTCACTAGCTTTCTCGACGTTCATACGGACGGACGGACAGACGGACAGACGGACAGGGCTATATCAACTTATTTTTTTGTTCTTATAAAGAATATACTTTATGGGGTCTGCGACGTCTCCTTCTGCCTGTTACATACATTTTCACAAAAACATTATACCCTGAATTCCCATTTTCAATGGGTTCAGGGTATAAAAAGAAACAAGCACCAAAATATTACCAAAAATGCTAGAGAAATAAAGTCCAATTAAAAGGACATTGAAAGTTTGAAATGAAACAAAAAGAACAGATTTAATACTACAATAATTATCAACAAATGATTGCAACTACTACTGGTGGTAAGCTATAGTTACAATAAAAAATCTTTATTCGATACAAACCCTTATTAACTCAAACTAATTCTATTAATTAAAAGAAAAAAAGAAACAATCACCAAAATATTACCACTGAAAAAATGCTAGTGAAATAAAATCCAATTCAAAGGACATTATAAATTTGATATAAAAAAAACATATAATACTTTCATAATTATCGACAAATTATTGCTACTACTAATCGTGCTAAGCTATAACCATTTGAGAATTATTACGTCTTATATTTTGCAAATATCAGTAAGGCCAGCCAGTTATAATAATAAAATCTTTATTTGATTCAAAAGCTTATTAGCTAAAACTAATTCGATTACTTAAAAGAAAAAAAGAAACAAGCACCAAAATATCACCACTGAAAATAAAAAAGTTAAATAAAATCCATTAAAAATTTGAAATGAAAAAAAAAAGATTTAAAACTTTAATAATCATCGACAAATGATTGCAACTACTACTCGTGCTAAGCTATAACCATTTGAGAATTATTAGGTCTTATATTTTGCAAATAGCAGTAAGGCCAGCCAATTATAATAAAAAAGTCTTTATTTGATTCAAAACCTTATTAGCTCAAACTAATTCGATTACTTAAAAGAAAACAAGTAAGAAGGCTCTAGTCCAGACGGCTCGACTACGAGATACCCTGAACCCTGCAAAAAATTAATATTCTTCTTCTTTACGCACGTATAAGAACGAGCTCTGCTAACCGCGCAGTTGCTGCCGACGTTTGGGGGTGGGATGGGCTGTAGTTTGAACGCTTATAACTCCGTTTCTAGATGGACTATTTTCATGAAACTTTCAGAATATATTAATAGCTTTCAAATATATCCGATTGCCAAATTACAAGTCTCTAGTATTTGAAATGCGTTTTTTTTTTTCAAATTGGGGGCGAAGGGGGCGTGGCGTCCAAAATCTGAAAATTACAAGATCTGCGTATTCATAATATCTATCTAAATATAAAAATTTGAAGTATCTAGCTAAAACGGTGTAGAAGTTATGCTCGAAAAACCTAAACAACGTAAACGAATTTTTTATCGATAATTAAGGAATGGGATGAGTTATCGAAAAAACAAAATAAACTTGTACTGCGTAACTAAGATACGAGTGTTCATGTAAAATTTCAGCTCACTAGCTTTTGTAGTTTCCGAAATCTCGACGTTCATACGGACGGACGGACGGACAGACGGACAAGGCTATATCAACTTATTTTTTTGTGCTGATCAAGAATATATATACTTTATGGGGTCTACGACGTCTCCTTCTGCCTGTTACATACATTTTCACAAAAACATTATACCCTGAATTCCCATTTTCAATGGGTTCAGGGTATAAAAAGAAACAATCACCAAAATATCACCACTGAAAATAAAAAAGTTAAATAAAATCCATTGAAAATTTGAAATAAAAAAAAAAAAAGGTTTAATAATTTCATAATTATCGACAAATTATTGCTACTACTACTCGTGCTAAGCTATAACCATTTGAGAAATATTAGGTCTTATATTTTGCAAATAGCAGTAAGGCCAGCCAGTTACAATAAAAAAAATGTTTATTATTCACAAGTAAGAAGGCTCTAGTCGAGACGGCTCGACTACGAGATACCCTGAACCCTGCCAAAAAAAAAATGATTATTCTTCTTCTTTACGCATAGCGCGCTCTGCTAACCGCGCAGTTGCTGCCGACGTTTGGGGGTGGGATGCGCTGTATTTTGAACGCTTATAACTCCATTTCTAGATGGACTATCTTCATGAAACTTTTAGAATATATTAATAGCATTCAAATTTATCCGATTGCCAAATTACAAGTCTCTAGTATTTGAAATACGTTTTTTTTCAAATTGGGGGCGAAGGGGGCGTGGCATCCAAAATCTGAAAATTACAAAATCTGCGTATTCATAATATCTATCTAAATATATAAATTTGAAGTCTATAGCCAAAACGGTGTAGAAGTTATGCTCAAAAAACCTAAAAAACGTAAACGAATTTTCGATTTTTGATCGATAATTAAGGAATGGGATGAGTTATCGAAAAAACAAAATAAACTTGTACTGCGTAACTAAGATACGAGTGTTCATGTAAAATTTCAGCTCTCAAAAAACCTAAAAAACGTAAACGAATTTTCGATTTTTGATCGATAATTAAGGAATGGGATGCGTTATCGAAAAAACAAAATAAACTTGTACTGCGTAACTAAGATACGAGTGTTCATGTAAAATTTCAGCTCTCTAGCTTTTGTAGTTTTCGAAATCTCGACGTTCATACGGACGGACGGACAGGGCTATATCAACTTATTTTTTGTGCTGATCAAGAATATATATACTTTATGGGGTCTGCGGCGTCTCCTTCTTCCTGTTACATACATTTTCACAAAAGCATTATACCCTGAATTCCCATTTTCAATGGGTTCAGGGTATAACAAGTAAGAAGGCTCTAGTCGAGACGGCTCGACTACGAGATACCCTGAACCCTGCCAAAAAAAAATATTCTTCTTCTTACCGCACGTATATATTACGCGCCCTTTGCTAACCGCGCAGTTGCTGCCGACGTTTGGGGGTGGGATGGGCTGTACTTTGAATGCTTATAACTCCGTTTCTAGATGGACTATCTTCATGAAACAGAATATATTATTTGCATTCAAATTTGTCCATTTGCCAAATTACAAGTCTCTAGTAGTTGAAATGCGTTTTTTTCAAATTGGTGGCGAAGGGGGCGTGGCATCTAAAATCTGAAAATTACAAATAATATCTATCTAAATATACAAATTTGAAGTATCTAGCTAAAACGGTGTAGAAGTTATGCTCGAAAAACCTAAAAAACGTAAACGAATTTTCGATTTTTTATCGATAATTAAGGAATGGGATGAGTTATCGAAAAAACAAAATAAACTTGTACTGCGTAACTAAGATACGAGTGTTCATGTAAAATTTCAGCTCACTAGCTTTCTCGACGTTCATACGGACGGACGGACAGACGGACAGACGGACAGGGCTATATCAACTTATTTTTTTGTTCTTATAAAGAATATACTTTATGGGGTCTGCGACGTCTCCTTCTGCCTGTTACATACATTTTCACAAAAACATTATACCCTGAATTCCCATTTTCAATGGGTTCAGGGTATAAAAAGAAACAAGCACCAAAATATTACCACTGAAAAAATGCTAGAGAAATAAAGTCCAATTAAAAGGACATTGAAAGTTTGAAATGAAACAAAAAGAACAGATTTAATACTACAATAATTATCAACAAATGATTGCAACTACTACTGGTGGTAAGCTATAGTTACAATAAAAAATCTTTATTCGATACAAACCCTTATTAACTCAAACTAATTCTATTAATTAAAAGAAAAAAAGAAACAATCACCAAAATATTACCACTGAAAAAATGCTAGTGAAATAAAATCCAATTCAAAGGACATTATAAATTTGATATAAAAAAAAAACATATAATACTTTCATAATTATCGACAAATTATTGCTACTACTAATCGTGCTAAGCTATAACCATTTGAGAATTATTACGTCTTATATTTTGCAAATATCAGTAAGGCCAGCCAGTTATAATAATAAAATCTTTATTTGATTCAAAAGCTTATTAGCTAAAACTAATTCGATTACTTAAAAGAAAAAAAGAAACAAGCACCAAAATATCACCACTGAAAATAAAAAAGTTAAATAAAATCCATTAAAAATTTGAAATGAAAAAAAAAAGATTTAAAACTTTAATAATCATCGACAAATGATTGCAACTACTACTCGTGCTAAGCTATAACCATTTGAGAATTATTAGGTCTTATATTTTGCAAATAGCAGTAAGGCCAGCCAATTATAATAAAAAAGTCTTTATTTGATTCAAAACCTTATTAGCTCAAACTAATTCGATTACTTAAAAGAAAACAAGTAAGAAGGCTCTAGTCCAGACGGCTCGACTACGAGATACCCTGAACCCTGCAAAAAATTAATATTCTTCTTCTTTACGCACGTATAAGAACGAGCTCTGCTAACCGCGCAGTTGCTGCCGACGTTTGGGGGTGGGATGGGCTGTAGTTTGAACGCTTATAACTCCGTTTCTAGATGGACTATTTTCATGAAACTTTCAGAATATATTAATAGCTTTCAAATATATCCGATTGCCAAATTACAAGTCTCTAGTATTTGAAATGCGTTTTTTTTTTTCAAATTGGGGGCGAAGGGGGCGTGGCGTCCAAAATCTGAAAATTACAAGATCTGCGTATTCATAATATCTATCTAAATATACAAATTTGAAGTATCTAGCTAAAACGGTGTAGAAGTTATGCTCGAAAAACCTAAACAACGTAAACGAATTTTTTATCGATAATTAAGGAATGGGATGAGTTATCGAAAAAACAAAATAAACTTGTACTGCGTAACTAAGATACGAGTGTTCATGTAAAATTTCAGCTCACTAGCTTTTGTAGTTTCCGAAATCTCGACGTTCATACGGACGGACGGACGGACAGACGGACAAGGCTATATCAACTTATTTTTTTGTGCTGATCAAGAATATATATACTTTATGGGGTCTACGACGTCTCCTTCTGCCTGTTACATACATTTTCACAAAAACATTATACCTTGAATTCCCATTTTCAATGGGTTCAGGGTATAAAAAGAAACAATCACCAAAATATCACCACTGAAAATAAAAAAGTTAAATAAAATCCATTGAAAATTTGAAATAAAAAAAAAAAAAGGTTTAATAATTTCATAATTATCGACAAATTATTGCTACTACTACTCGTGCTAAGCTATAACCATTTGAGAAATATTAGGTCTTATAT
>JAWNPR010000061.1:29865000-29995461 GCA_035047405.1 Drosophila stalkeri | reverse complement strand
TTCTTTTTTTCGATCTGGTATTTTATTTTAGGTATTTATTTTATTCATTTTCTTTTTTGCAGCAGTATTATTTTGCAGTATTTTTTCTTTTCTTTTTTTCTTTTTTTCGATCTGGTATTTTATTTTAGGTATTTATTTTATTCATTTTCTTTTTTGCAGTAGTTCATTAGACAATGTCCTGATACTTCCCCACCTTTTAAAATTCCAAATTTGCTCTTATCTAATTACTATAGCCACTAACTTTACAAATTGTTCTCATATATTATATACAAAAAAAAATTATTTTCACCAATTCCCAACCTTCAATTTATATAAATATATTATGTATCTATATTAAGGTGCTAGTTAATTTAAAAAAAAAAATTTAATGTAAGCATTGATAAAAATAAAGTAACACCTTGTAGTTTAATTCGTCTCCTTTTAGATGCCAGTCAGTTGTTAAGGTTGAGGTCGTTAAACTGACATAGTGTCATTGTGTATGTTTCACTGATTCATACAAGTTGAAAAAAAAATTTCTAATTGAAAACGATATTGAAAATCATACGTTTCAATTAAGATCTGAGCGCGGTTTCAGGGCCGTTACCAGGCACCTCCATCACTCCACTCCAGACAAGTGGATCCGGGATTACCTCAGCAACCTGGGCCATGAGGTGAGATTTCTCAGGATCATTAGTTCACGCTTCACAAAAGAGCCTCTCGATCTGTTCGAAATTGAATTATAAGTTAAGGATAACAATGCTGAACTATTAAAAGCCCAGAAAATCGACAAACATAGCTCAGTGCCACAGATGTCAAAAATTCGGCCACACTAAAAATTACTGCCGCCGTCCTTTCGTTTGTGTAAAGTGCGGTGGCGACCACGCTTCTACAACTTGTGCCAAACAAAAGGGCGACGCTACTCCGGCCAAATGCGCAAATTGCTCTGGGCCACATGCGGCCAGCAACAAAGGCTGCAGCGTTTATAAAACAGCATGCAACAAAAAAGATAGCATCGGTTATACCAAAACCAACACACTAATAGCTGAACTTAGCAAAGTTGTGCCCAAGCTGATCCCGCAAGACAAAATAGGCACAACAAACTAAAAACAACAACCACCCCAAACTACTGCATTTCCAAATAGCCATAGAGCACATCGCACTCTCAACTATGCCGCCACTCTACGCAATGAATTAAATGCCAAGCCAGCTACACAAATCTCCGTTCAAAATATTCACTGCAAGTGAAAAGCTGCAGCATGGGCAACATTATTATGCCTCAGACCAATATCCCAATCTCTACATCTAATCTTGAGCCCAAACTGGACCAGCTTATCGACCTCCTCATGGCCGATAGAAACCGAAATAGCATAGAAGCAAAACTAGACAAGCTAATTGACATGATTGCAACTCTTACTACATTCCTAGTAGCAAAATCCAACGTAAATGATGATAATAATGTCAAATAACAGCCTCAGTAGTCTGAGCTACGCCTCACATGCAAATATAAAAACACTAAAGATCGCAATTGGAATACAGCTGGTACAATTAAACGACTTGCAGAGCTAAAACAATATATACATCACCATGACATAGACTTAATGCTACTTTCCGAATCACACTTAATTAACTCAGACGACATTATAATTAATGGATACATACTATATAAAGTTAATCATCCATCAATAGACGCAGAGGTGGTGCTGTTTTAATAATAAAAAATAGCATCTCACTATTGCCAACATTCATTATCAAACGAGCAATTCCAAGTCCAAGCTGTCTCGATCAGCTTGCTAAAAGGCAGATCCATCAACATTGCAGCCATCTACTGCCCTCCTCAAGTCAGATGGACTGATGACGATATTATAAGAATGTTCCATACGTTGGGTGATTCCTTCTTCATCGGAGGAGACTAGAATGCCAGGAGCCAGTGGTGGGGCAACGCCAGTTCATGCACAACCTAAAAATCATGGCTACAGGATCTCCAACACACTACCCTTTCAATCACCGCCACTCGCCCTCAGCCATAGACTTCGCTATCTATAAAGGCATCAGGCGTGATTTAATCCAAATCACAGACTCCCATCATCTTGGCTCGGATCACTTGCCACTGTTGATCAAGCTTGGCGAGTTTCCTGATATAAATAAAGTAAACAGCCACCTCCTGAAATTAAATGCAAATAAAATTAAATTCCAAAATCATTTCAACGAACGTATACTATTAAACACTGAAATTAGGTGTGCGGCTGATATAGATGATGCAGCTACTATACTACTGAATAACATCAAAGAAGCAGCTGCTCTGGCAAATCCCCAATCAACAACTGACCACCAACACTCTCCCAGAAATGCCTTTCGTATAAGCAGCCAAACTCTGCAACTTATCAAACTAAAAATATTAACTAAGAAGTATCTGTTACAAACTCGCAGTCCACATGATAAGACTTTTTGCACTTGGCTATCAAACAGAACAAGTAAGAAAGCTGTAGTCGAGACTGCTCGATCCCCTGAACCCCTCTTCAAACGCATAACAAAGTTCACATGCACACACACGCTGATTTACGCTTGTACGCATACATGTGTGTATGCATTGCAGGCGTCTTGCTGACTGGCTATCTCGCTTGCTCTGCCAGGTTTGTTAAGCTGCGAGAACTTGTTTGATTAATAATTCTGTTTCGTAATCAAAATTTCAGATCTATATGTCAAACCAAATTGTATAAATTTAAAATAAATTTTTTACACATTTGGGGGTGAATTGGGGACCAGGATCCAAAATCTGACAAAAACCGAAATTGTATTAAATTATTATCTATGTATATCTATAAAATAAATAAAAATTATGATGGAATTAACATCGGCCGGAGTAGAACTCGCGATGATCTAACATTATTTGTATCAGTCTAGCCATCTACATAACGGCACAACTTAAACTCGCAATAGCGATAAGGAATGAAATTCACTTCTAGGCGTCATATACGAAACAGAAAAAAAAAACTAAAGCAGACGCTGAAAATACAAATACAATTCAAAGACAATTCTGATTCTAAGAATCTGCATGGATGGCCACATAGAAAACAGCCAAAGCTGTTTTGTGTGTATATGTGCACACGCATAGAAAAATTGCTTTGCGTTGCCAACGTTGCTTGCATTTGCATTGTTATTTTAATTGCTTTATTCTGTTTCATAAATATGAAAGTACTTAATGAAATGTATTGAAAGTTTCAGCACATGATCTATATATTCTATTGAATATTTTACGATTTTTTAAAAATCTCAACTCTTACAATTATCTTTACATACAAATATACAAATACGCACGCAGCCATACGCTGCTCTACGCTTGCACACATGTATGTATATGTATGTATGTACGCTTTCAGACGTCTTGCTGACGCGCTGCCTAGCTTGCTCTGCTACGTGGGTTGCATTGCGAGGACTTCTATGATTAATAACTGTGTTTCTAAATGGACATTTGTAATCACACGTTCAGATTATGATCATGATATTCATATCTATATGCCAAACTAGTATTTGAAATACATTTTTTACACAATTGGGGGCGTGGAAGTGAATTGGAGACCAGAATCTAAAAACCGAAATTGTATTAAATTATTATCTATATATATGTAGAAGACTCTAACTCTAAAGATGAACGAGATAAAATTTTATAACTGATTCTCGATAAATTGCTATATCGATAACTCTGGAAATATAAGAGTTATCGAATTTCGGAAACAAACTCGTACTGCGCGTGCAATATACGGACCTAACACAAAAAGAATGAAGTCTCTAGCTCTTGTATCTTCGGATATCCATGCGTTGAAACATACGGACATACAGACAGACGGACATGGCTATATCAACTTTTTTCGTCATCCTGATCAAGAATATATATACTTTATGGGGTCTGCCACGCCTCCTTCTGCCTGTTACATACATTTAACAAAACCATTATACCCTGATTTCCTATTTTCAATGGGTTCAGGGTATAACAAGTAAGAAGGCTCTAGTCTATCAACTTTTTTCGTCACCCTGATCAAGAATATATATACTTTATGGGGTCTGCCACGCCTCCTTCTGCCTGTTACATACATTTAACAAAATCATTATACCCTGATTTCCTATTTTCAATGGGTTCAGGGTATAACAAGTAAGAAGGCTCTAGTCGAGATGGCTCGACTACGAGATACCCTGAACCCTGCACAAAAATTAATATTCTTCTTCTTTACGCACGTATAAGCGCGCGCTCTGCTAACCGCGCAGTTGCTGCCGACGGTTGGGGGTGGGATGGGCTGTACTTTGAACGCTTATAACTCCATTTCTAGATGGACTATCTTCATGAAACTATCTTCATGAAACTGTCAGAATATATTAATAGCACTCAAATCTGTCCATTTGCCAAATTACAAGTCTCTAGTAGTTGAAATACGTTTTTTTCAAATTGGGGGCGAAGAGGGCGTGGCATAAAAAATCAGAAAATTACAAAATTTGCGTATCCATAATATCTATCTAAATATAAATATAAATAAGTCTCTAGCTAAAACGGTGTAGAAGTTATGATCGAAAAACCTAAAAAAACGTAAACGAATTTTCGATTTCATCTCTAGCTTTTGTAGTTTCCGAAATCTCGACGTTCATACGGACGGACGGACCGACGGACGGACAGGGCTATATAAACTTATTTTTTTGTGCTGATCAAGAATATATATACTTTGTGGGGTCTGCGATGTCTCCTTCTGCCTGTTACATACATTTTCACAAAAACATTATACCCTGAATTCCCATTTTCAATGGGTTCAGGGTATAAAAAGTAACCTTACAGTATAAAATAATTTCACCATACCCAGCAATCAAAATTAATAATATGGAAATGGAGAATGGCACCTCTCATCCTTATTTGGGCGTCTTGATGGATACTAGGCCCCGCCTGTAAAAATTAAATTGGCTTATTAATAAGCACAGTAAACTGCCACTAAGAACAAAAGTTTTGATTTCAAAAAACTAATCGCCCCTCTATGGCAATACACTCTGCCTGTCTGGGGCGCGCTCCTCTCGGAAACACAATTTTGTCATATAAGAGTCATAAACAATCGGTTTCTGAGAACTATGTCTGATGCTCAAAAGTTTATCTCTAACGCACGCATCTTTACTGACCTCAATATCACTACTGTTGTTAAATACTCTCATAATGCGTGCGCCGAGTACCTTGAGCGGCTGCGTGTAGACAGCAAAATAGAGACTAGAGATATAGTACTCGACCCGTTTATTCCGCAACGGCTTACTATGGTGAGATACTCTAGCATCATTCTCATTCACCTGAACTCTTCGGCTAAACATCGCGCCGGACTGATGAGATGCTGCAGCGTATTGCCGCTGAAATGCGTCTTAGAAGCAGAGAGATGTGCGGAAGAACAGGCAAGGCGAAGAAGAATTATTGAGCTCTATTAATCCTGCAGATAGATACAGCATGCAAAAGCTCTGGAGGCTTACTAATGATTTATAAACGACAGCCGGCTCCAAATTTGCCTCTATTGAAGCCCTACGATGGCAATGCCACAAATGCCAGAAATGTATGGTGCAAAAGTACGATTGAAAAAGCGGAAGTATTTCCAGAAAGTTTACAAGCTTAAAATGCTCTTAACTGAGGCATTTTACAAAATTCTTAGCAGCTATTTATCTAAGCGCTCCTTCCTTGTCGAATGCCATGAGAGATGTCGCTCAAAGACCAGGCAAATAAGTGCAGGTGTCCCCCAAGGCAGCTTACTTGGTCCAGTGCTACACAAAATTTTCACTAGTAACATGTCGGAGATAAGATATCCGTGCCATCCAATATATAGTATGCATCTTGTCACGTATGCCGATGACATCATAGTCCTCTCGGCAAACCAAATACAAAATTTGGCTTTATCACATCAGCAAAAATACATTGATGATTTAGCTATATGGGCACAAAATGGTGCATTACTATTAACACAAACAAAACTAAGCATATAATGCATACATTAAACAGAATTTTACCATACCCAGCAATGAAAATTGATAATGTTGAAATGGAGAATAGCACGTCACATCCCAATTTGGGCGTCACGATAGACACAGGGCTTCACTTCCACTACCATGTCATTACAATTGTCACCGGGGTAAGGGCCCGTCTGCAAAAATTAGAGACATTAAAAATATCTGCTGTTACGTGACTTCCGTCGATATCTTGGGCTGCGGGCCAGCTCGCAATATACTTTTGCTACATTTTTAAAGTCAACAGAGCTAAACAAGTAAGAAGGCTCTAGTCGAGAGCCTCGACTACGAGATACCCTGAACCCTGCAAAAAAAATAATATTCAAACTGGGGGCGAAGGGGGCGTGGCATCTAAAATCTGAAAATTACAAAATCTGCGTATCCATAATATCTATTGAAGTCTCTAGCTAAAACGGCGTTGAAGTTATGCTCAAAAAACCTAAAAAAAGTAAACGAATTTTCGATTTTTGATCGATAATTAAGGAATGGGATGAGTTATCGAAAAAACAAAAAAAATTGTGCTGCGTAACTAAGATATGAGTATTCATGTAAAATCTTAGCTCTCTTGCTTTTGTAGTTTCCGAAATCTCGACGTTCATACGGACGGACGGACGGACAGACGGACAGGGCTATATCAACTTATTTTTTTGTGTTGGGTCACCTGGCTTCGGTAAATGTACAAGTTGCTCCTCCTAAAGCCTCAATAGCAATAACGATGCGCACCTTAATGCAAAGCCAGCGCCTATCTTGCTGGCAAAGGTTATGGATATCATGCCACTTTTAACTCGCTTCGACGAAGCCATTGGTCAGGACAACTACACCACCAGGCCCACCGCGGATCATAGACTGAGAGTACAATGTAAAGATATAACATCTTACAGGAATTTGGTAAGGTACCTTGAAGCGAATCAAATTAAGAACTATACCTTTCAATTGGGGAGCGAGCGCGGATTCGAAACCAGCTTTTAAAATTGCGGCACTCTGTTCGATTTCTCAGGGGTATTAAATATGGGTACACTAAGGAGCCGCTTGACCTTTTTGAAGTAGAGCTAGTTGCGAGTCCAAATAATAATGATTTGTTGCAAGTTACGGCCCTTGGCAACCAAAAGATTACAGCTGAGAGTTCTTTTAAAACCAACGCAGTAGCCTAATGCCATAGATGCAAGAAGTTTGGGCATACTAAAAATTATTGCCGTCGTCCTTTTGCCTGTGTAAAATGTGGTGGCAGCCACCCATCCACAACATACAACAAGCAAAAAGGCGACCAAACACCAGCGAAATGTGTTAATTGCGCTGGCCCTCATGCGACAAGCTACAGAGGTTGCCCAGCTTACAAAGGAGCTTGCAAAAAGAAGGAAAGCGAAGGCGCGCTGAGCCTCAGCATAGTTATCCTTAACCTAAGTAAAGCCGCTCCTAATACAGTATCGATAAATAAACCTAATTAATAAAATCTGCCAAACCAAAGACAGCAAGTCGCCCTCCAGCCACGTCACCAGGCTAATAACAATGCTCCTAGCTATGTCATTGCCCTTCGAGCAGGTCTCGTTAACGTTAATCAGCCTGCTACAAAGGCAACAAAACATAGCAAACAGCGCCAGTCAAGGCCAAAAAACATAAATGCGACTAACACCACATGTCGTCGCTAATGCAAATAAGAAGCCACAGCCTAAGTACATGACGCAGGCGTTCGCCTATTTCTTCGGTCTGGACTAGAAATGCTGTTACCTATGACTAACACCAAACAGTTAACACACCTGTTATGCAAATTCAAGCTACTCCTAGCTTAGAGGCCAAAATCGATAAACTTATCGATATGATAGCCACCCTGACAACTTCTCTCTTAAGTAGAGCAAGTTCTAATGACTTAATAAATGTCAAATAAAATAACTATATCTATCTGGGAGGTGGAGTTTCTAAAATACTGAATGAATTATAAGAGTATCTTATTAGATATAATATAGATATAATGCTGATATCTGAGAAGCTTCTTATTAGAAATGAACAGTTAAATTCTGATGGGTACATTTATTTAGCAAACCACCCTACCAACAGACGCAGAGACGGTGCAGCTTTATTAATAAAACAAAACGCTGGCGATAACTTCTTCGTAGGCGTCGATTGAAAGGCCAAGAGCCAATGGTGGGGCAATGCCAGATCCTGTATAAGAGGTGGTGATGTTGATGAATATTTTGATAATGCAAGCGCCAAGTACTATCGGCTGCGCGTACACAACAACACAGAGGCTAGAAATATAGCACTCACATCGTTCATTCCGCAACGATTGACAATGATGAGATACTCCAACAACATTCTCACTCACTTGCATGCTTCGGCTGAAAATCGCGCTCGAGAAGCCCAGCGTCAAACTGACGATATGCTGAAATGCATCTTAGAAAATTCAAATGCGATTAATTCAACTGTTAAATATTTACAAGTTTCGATAAATATCGGCCTATACATATTTTATTAACATAAAGCTCCATGTAAATTCAAATAAGATGCTTATGTACAGTATTATATGAATAAACTTACATCTTCTTATTCTCTTCCCCTCTCCGTATAGCCGATGTCCAGCTGTAACGAATGAGGAGACAGAATAAAAGTATCATTAATGTGTGTTCTTGCTGAGACATACAAGCTGAAACGACAGTGGAGCATTGGACCCTATAGATGTGTCATCAGCAACATAGCAAACAGCATAAACACCAGATGCAGCAGCAAAGCAAGCAATATATCAGACACTCGCAGTACAAGCACTGGCAGCAGTAGAGCAAGGAGCACCAGCACAGGATGCTGCAGCAGAGCAAGCACCATCAACACAAGCACTGGCAGCACAAGATGCTGCAGCAGAGCAAGCAGTATCAACACAAGCACTGTCAGCATAAGATGTTGCAGCAGAGCAAGCAGTATCCACACAAGCACTGGCAGCATAAGATGTTGCAGCAGAGCAAACAGTATCCACACAAGCACTGGCAGCATATGCAAACACAGCGAAAGTAACAACTGCACAAGCTGCTAATAGCATTTTACTTAACACTGACATAAGTAGTCCAGCTGACTTGGATGATGCAGTTTCGATTCTGCTCAATAATATTGAGAATGCTGCAAGATTTGCAAATACTCAAACTATTTGCAGGGTGACACGTGCATCCAGAGCAGAGTTTCGCGTCAGTAACCAAACTCTCCAGCTGATCGAAGCCAAACAGATAATCAAGCGCCATCTTCTCCAAAGTCGTAATCCTTTGGAAAAATTCATTTGCAATAGGCTGTTAAATCACATCCGTAAGGACCTAACGGCTGGAAAACAAAGATATGAAGAAGGAGGCTTACAAATGACATAAAAACAGCCGGCTCCAAATCTGCCTCTATTGAAGCCCAACGATGGCAATGGCACAAATTCTAGAAATGTATGGTGCAAAACTACAGCTGAAAAATCCGAAGTATTTGCAGAAACTTTAGAACAGCGATTCAAGCCCCTCATCTCCACGTCACCAGGCGAATTGGAATTGGAAGAAATCGAAGTGTCGAAAAATCAGCCATAAGTCACAAATTCTAGCTTTTTTAAGCCAGTTTGTGCCACTGAGATTCAAGTTTCGATAAATATCGGCCTATACATATTTTATTAACATAAAGCTCCATGTAAATTCAAATAAGATGCTTATGTACAGTATTATATGAATAAACTTACATCTTCTTATTCTCTTCCCCTCTCCGTATAGCCGATGTCCAGCTGTAACGAATGAGGAGACAGAATAAAAGTATCATTAATGTGTGTTCTTGCTGAGACATACAAGCTGAAACGACAGTGGAGCATTGGACCCTATAGATGTGTCATCAGCAACATAGCAAACAGCATAAACACCAGATGCAGCAGCAAAGCAAGCAATATATCAGACACTCGCAGTACAAGCACTGGCAGCAGTAGAGCAAGGAGTACCAGCACAGGATGCTGCAGCAGAGCAAGCACCATCAACACAAGCACTGGCAGCACAAGATGCTGCAGCAGAGCAAGCAGTATCAACACAAGCACTGTCAGCATAAGATGTTGCAGCAGAGCAAGCAGTATCCACACAAGCACTGGCAGCATAAGATGTTGCAGCAGAGCAAACAGTATCCACACAAGCACTGGCAGCATATGCAAACACAGCGAAAGTAACAACTGCACAAGCTGCTAATAGCATTTTACTTAACACTGACATAAGTAGTCCAGCTGACTTGGATGATGCAGTTTCGATTCTGCTCAATAATATTGAGAATGCTGCAAGATTTGCAAATACTCAAACTATTTGCAGGGTGACACGTGCATCCAGAGCAGAGTTTCGCGTCAGTAACCAAACTCTCCAGCTGATCGAAGCCAAACAGATAATCAAGCGCCATCTTCTCCAAAGTCGTAATCCTTTGGAAAAATTCATTTGCAATAGGCTGTTAAATCACATCCGTAAGGACCTAACGGCTGGAAAACAAAGATATGAAGAAGGAGGCTTACAAATGACATAAAAACAGCCGGCTCCAAATCTGCCTCTATTGAAGCCCAACGATGGCAATGGCACAAATGCCAGAAATGTATGGTGCAAAACTACAGCTGAAAAATCCGAAGTATTTGCAGAAACTTTAGAACAGCGATTCAAGCCCCTCATCTCCACGTCACCAGGCGAATTGGAATTGGAAGAAATCGAAGTGTCGAAAAGTCAGCCATAAGTCACAAATTCTAGCTCTTTTAAGCCAGTTTGTGCCACTGAGATTCTCAGCTACATAATGTCGCTAGAAAAGAAAAAAGCAGCTGGTATAAATAAAATTGATCATCATACCATTACAGCATTGCCAATGAAGGCTTTACTTTATTTCGCAATGATCTTTAATAACTCACTTAGACTTGGATACTTTCCCACTAGCTTGCTCTGATGAAGATTATTTTAAAGCGTCGGAAGCCCAACATGTAGCCTCATACAGTCCAATAAGCATCAGCAACATAGCAAACAGCATAAACACCAGATGCAGCAGCAAAGCAAGCAATATATCAGACACTCGCAGTACAAGCACTGGCAGCAGTAGAGCAAGGAGCACCAGCACAGGATGCTGCAGCAGAGCAAGCACCATCAACACAAGCACTGGCAGCACAAGATGCTGCAGCAGAGCAAGCAGTATCAACACAAGCACTGGCAGCATAAGATGTTGCAGCAGAGCAAGCAGTATCCACACAAGCACTGGCAGCATAAGATGTTGCAGCAGAGCAAGCAGTATCCACACAAGCACTGGCAGCATATGCAAACACAGCGAAAGTAACAACTGCACAAGCTGCTAATAGCATTTTACTTAACACTGACATAAGTAGTCCAGCTGACTTGGATGATGCAGTTTCGATTCTGCTCAATAATATTGAGAATGCTGCAAGATTTGCAAATACTCAAACTATTTGCAGGGTGACACGTGCATCCAGAGCAGAGTTTCGCGTCAGTAACCAAACTCTCCAGCTGATCGAAGCCAAACAGATAATCAAGCGCCATCTTCTCCAAAGTCGTAATCCTTTGGAAAAATTCATTTGCAATAGGCTGTTAAATCACATCCGTAAGGACCTAACGGCTGGAAAACAAAGATATGAAGAAGGAGGCTTACAAATGACATAAAAACAGCCGGCTCCAAATCTGCCTCTATTGAAGCCCAACGATGGCAATGGCACAAATTCTAGAAATGTATGGTGCAAAACTACAGCCGAAAAATCCGAAGTATTTGCAGAAACTTTAGAACAGCGATTCAAGCCCCTCATCTCCACGTCACCAGGCGAATTGGAATTGGAAGAAATCGAAGTGTCGAAAAGTCAGCCATAAGTCACAAATTCTAGCTTTTTTAAGCCAGTTTGTGCCACTGAGATTCTCAGCTACATAATGTCGCTAGAAAAGAAAAAAGCAGCTGGTATAAATAAAATTGATCATCATACCATTACAGCATTGCCAATGAAGGCTTTACTTTATTTCGCAATGATCTTTAATAACTCACTTAGACTTGGATACTTTCCCACTAGCTTGCTCTGATGAAGATTATTTTAAAGCGTCGGAAGCCCAACATGTAGCCTCATACAGTCCAATAAGCATCAGCAACATAGCAAACAGCATAAACACCAGATGCAGCAGCAAAGCAAGCAATATATCAGACAGTCGCAGTACAAGCACTGGCAGCAGTAGAGCAAGGAGCACCAGCACAGGATGCTGCAGCAGAGCAAGCACCATCAACACAAGCACTGGCAGCACAAGATGCTGCTGCAGAGCAAGCAGTATCAACACAAGCACTGGCAGCATAAGATGTTGCAGCAGAGCAAGCAGTATCCACACAAGCACTGGCAGCATAAGATGTTGCAGCAGAGCAAGCAGTATCCACACAAGCACTGGCAGCATATGCAAACACAGCGAAAGTAACAACTGCACAAGCTGCTAATAGCATTTTACTTAACACTGACATAAGTAGTCCAGCTGACTTGGATGATGCAGTTTCGATTCTGCTTAATAATATTGAGAATGCTGCAAGATTTGCAAATACTCAAACTATTTGCAGGGTGACACGTGCATCCAGAGCAGAGTTTCGCGTCAGTAACCAAACTCTCCAGCTGATCGAAGCCAAACAGATAATCAAGCGCCATCTTCTCCAAAGTCGTAATCCTTTGGAAAAATTCATTTGCAATAGGCTGTTAAATCACATCCGTAAGGACCTAACGGCTGGAAAACAAAGATATGAAGAAGGAGGCTTACAAATGACATAAAAACAGCCGGCTCCAAATCTGCCTCTATTGAAGCCCAACGATGGCAATGGCACAAATTCTAGAAATGTATGGTGCAAAACTACAGCCGAAAAATCCGAAGTATTTGCAGAAAGTTTAGAACAGCGATTCAAGCCCCTCATCTCTACGTCACCAGGCGAATTGGAATTGGAAGAAATCGAAGTGTCGAAAAATCAGCCATAAGTCACAAATTCTAGCTCTTTTAAGCCAGTTTGTGCCACTGAGATTCTCAGCTACATAATGTCGCTAGAAAAGAAAAAAGCAGCTGGTATAAATAAAATTGATCATCATACCATTACAGCATTGCCAATGAAGGCTTTACTTTATTTCGCAATGATCTTTAATAACTCACTTAGACTTGGATACTTTCCCACTAGCTTGCTCTGATGAAGATTATTTTAAAGCGTCGGAAGCCCAACATGTAGCCTCATACAGTCCAATAAGCATCAGCAACATAGCAAGCAGCATAAACACCAGATGCAGCAGCAAAGCAAGCAATATATCAGACACTCGCAGTACAAGCACTGGCAGCAGTAGAGCAAGGAGCACCAGCACAGGATGCTGCAGCAGAGCAAGCACCATCAACACAAGCACTGGCAGCACAAGATGCTGCAGCAGAGCAAGCAGTATCAACACAAGCACTGGCAGCATAAGATGTTGCAGCAGAGCAAGCAGTATCCACACAAGCACTGGCAGCATAAGATATTGCAGCAGAGCAAGCAGTATCCACACAAGCACTGGCAGCATATGCAAACACAGCGAAAGTAACAACTGCACAAGCTGCTAATAGCATTTTACTTAACACTGACATAAGTAGTCCAGCTGACTTGGATGATGCAGTTTCGATTCTGCTCAATAATATTGAGAATGCTGCAAGATTTGCAAATACTCAAACTATTTGCAGGGTGACACGTGCATCCAGAGCAGAGTTTCGCGTCAGTAACCAAACTCTCCAGCTGATCGAAGCCAAACAGATAATCAAGCGCCATCTTCTCCAAAGTCGTAATCCTTTGGATAAAATTCATTTGCAATAGGCTGTTAAATCACATCCGTAAGGACCTAACCACACAAGCACTGGCAGCATAAGATGTTGCAGCAGAGCAAGCAGTATCCACACAAGCACTGGCAGCATATGCAAACACAGCGAAAGTAACAACTGCACAAGCTGCTAATAGCATTTTACTTAACACTGACACAAGCACTGGCAGCATAAGATGTTGCAGCAGAGCAAGCAGTATCCACACAAGCAATGGCAGCATAAGATGTTGCAGCAGAGCAAGCAGTATCCACACAAGCACTGGCAGCATATGCAAACACAGCGAAAGTAACAACTGCACAAGCTGCTAATAGCATTTTACTTAACACTGACATAAGTAGTCCAGCTGACTTGGATGATGCAGTTTCGATTCTGCTCAATAATATTGAGAATGCTGCAAGATTTGCAAATACTCAAACTATTTGCAGGGTGACACGTGCATCCAGAGCAGAGTTTCGCGTCAGTAACCAAACTCTCCAGCTGATCGAAGCCAAACAGATAATCAAGCGCCATCTTCTCCAAAGTCGTAATCCTTTGGAAAAATTCATTTGCAATAGGCTGTTAAATCACATCCGTAAGGACCTAACGGCTGGAAAACAAAGATATGAAGAAGGAGGCTTACAAATGACATAAAAACAGCCGGCTCCAAATCTGCCTCTATTGAAGCCCAACGATGGCAATGGCACAAATGCCAGAAATGTATGGTGCAAAACTACAGCTGAAAAATCCGAAGTATTTGCAGAAACTTTAGAACAGCGATTCAAGCCCCTCATCTCCACGTCACCAGGCGAATTGGAATTGGAAGAAATCGAAGTGTCGAAAAGTCAGCCATAAGTCACAAATTCTAGCTCTTTTAAGCCAGTTTGTGCCACTGAGATTCTCAGCTACATAATGTCGCTAGAAAAGAAAAAAGCAGCTGGTATAAATAAAATTGATCATCATACCATTACAGCATTGCCAATGAAGGCTTTACTTTATTTCGCAATGATCTTTAATAACTCACTTAGACTTGGATACTTTCCCACTAGCTTGCTCTGATGAAGATTATTTTAAAGCGTCGGAAGCCCAACATGTAGCCTCATACAGTCCAATAAGCATCAGCAACATAGCAAGCAGCATAAACACCAGATGCAGCAGCAAAGCAAGCAATATATCAGACACTCGCAGTACAAGCACTGGCAGCAGTAGAGCAAGGAGCACCAGCACAGGATGCTGCAGCAGAGCAAGCACCATCAACACAAGCACTGGCAGCACAAGATGCCAAACAGATAATCAAGCGCCATCTTCTCCAAAGTCGTAATCCTTTGGAAAAATTCATTTGCAATAGGCTGTTAAATCACATCCGTAAGGACCTAACGGCTGGAAAACAAAGATATGAAGAAGGAGGCTTACAAATGACATAAAAACAGCCGGCTCCAAATCTGCCTCTATTGAAGCCCAACGATGGCAATGGCACAAATGCCAGAAATGTATGGTGCAAAACTACAGCTGAAAAATCCGAAGTATTTGCAGAAACTTTAGAACAGCGATTCAAGCCCCTCATCTCCACGTCACCAGGCGAATTGGAATTGGAAGAAATCGAAGTGTCGAAAAGTCAGCCATAAGTCACAAATTCTAGCTCTTTTAAGCCAGTTTGTGCCACTGAGATTCTCAGCTACATAATGTCGCTAGAAAAGAAAAAAGCAGCTGGTATAAATAAAATTGATCATCATACCATTACAGCATTGCCAATGAAGGCTTTACTTTATTTCGTAATGATCTTTAATAACTCACTTAGACTTGGATACTTTCCCACTAGCTTGCTCTGATGAAGATTATTTTAAAGCGTCGGAAGCCCAACATGTAGCCTCATACAGTCCAATAAGCATCAGCAACATAGCAAGCAGCATAAACACCAGATGCAGCAGCAAAGCAAGCAATATATCAGACACTCGCAGTACAAGCACTGGCAGCAGTAGAGCAAGGAGCACCAGCACAGGATGCTGCAGCAGAGCAAGCACCATCAACACAAGCACTGGCAGCACAAGATGCTGCAGCAGAGCAAGCAGTATCAACACAAGCACTGGCAGCATAAGATGTTGCAGCAGAGCAAGCAGTATCCACACAAGCACTGGCAGCATAAGATGTTGCAGCAGAGCAAGCAGTATCCACACAAGCACTGGCAGCATATGCAAACACAGCGAAAGTAACAACTGCACAAGCTGCTAATAGCATTTTACTTAACACTGACATAAGTAGTCCAGCTGACTTGGATGATGCAGTTTCGATTCTGCTCAATAATATTGAGAATGCTGCAAGATTTGCAAATACTCAAACTATTTGCAGGGTGACACGTGCATCCAGAGCAGAGTTTCGCGTCAGTAACCAAACTCTCCAGCTGATCGAAGCCAAACAGATAATCAAGCGCCATCTTCTCCAAAGTCGTAATCCTTTGGAAAAATTCATTTGCAATAGGCTGTTAAATCACATCCGTAAGGACCTAACGGCTGGAAAACAAAGATATGAAGAAGGAGGCTTACAAATGACATAAAAACAGCCGGCTCCAAATCTGCCTCTATTGAAGCCCAACGATGGCAATGGCACAAATGCCAGAAATGTATGGTGCAAAACTACAGCTGAAAAATCCGAAGTATTTGCAGAAACTTTAGAACAGCGATTCAAGCCCCTCATCTCCACGTCACCAGGCGAATTGGAATTGGAAGAAATCGAAGTGTCGAAAAGTCAGCCATAAGTCACAAATTCTAGCTCTTTTAAGCCAGTTTGTGCCACTGAGATTCTCAGCTACATAATGTCGCTAGAAAAGAAAAAAGCAGCTGGTATAAATAAAATTGATCATCATACCATTACAGCATTGCCAATGAAGGCTTTACTTTATTTCGCAATGATCTTTAATAACTCACTTAGACTTGGATACTTTCCCACTAGCTTGCTCTGATGAAGATTATTTTAAAGCGTCGGAAGCCCAACATGTAGCCTCATACAGTCCAATAAGCATCAGCAACATAGCAAACAGCATAAACACCAGATGCAGCAGCAAAGCAAGCAATATATCAGACACTCGCAGTACAAGCACTGGCAGCAGTAGAGCAAGGAGCACCAGCACAGGATGCTGCAGCAGAGCAAGCACCATCAACACAAGCACTGGCAGCACAAGATGCTGCAGCAGAGCAAGCAGTATCAACACAAGCACTGGCAGCATAAGATGTTGCAGCAGAGCAAGCAGTATCCACACAAGCACTGGCAGCATAAGATGTTGCAGCAGAGCAAGCAGTATCCACACAAGCACTGGCAGCATATGCAAACACAGCGAAAGTAACAACTGCACAAGCTGCTAATAGCATTTTACTTAACACTGACATAAGTAGTCCAGCTGACTTGGATGATGCAGTTTCGATTCTGCTCAATAATATTGAGAATGCTGCAAGATTTGCAAATACTCAAACTATTTGCAGGGTGACACGTGCATCCAGAGCAGAGTTTCGCGTCAGTAACCAAACTCTCCAGCTGATCGAAGCCAAACAGATAATCAAGCGCCATCTTCTCCAAAGTCGTAATCCTTTGGAAAAATTCATTTGCAATAGGCTGTTAAATCACATCCGTAAGGACCTAACGGCTGGAAAACAAAGATATGAAGAAGGAGGCTTACAAATGACATAAAAACAGCCGGCTCCAAATCTGCCTCTATTGAAGCCCAACGATGGCAATGGCACAAATTCTAGAAATGTATGGTGCAAAACTACAGCTGAAAAATCCGAAGTATTTGCAGAAACTTTAGAACAGCGATTCAAGCCCCTCATCTCCACGTCACCAGGCGAATTGGAATTGGAAGAAATCGAAGTGTCGAAAAGTCAGCCATAAGTCACAAATTCTAGCTTTTTTAAGCCAGTTTGTGCCACTGAGATTCTCAGCTACATAATGTCGCTAGAAAAGAAAAAAGCAGCTGGTATAAATAAAATTGATCATCATACCATTACAGCATTGCCAATGAAGGCTTTACTTTATTTCGCAATGATCTTTAATAACTCACTTAGACTTGGATACTTTCCCACTAGCTTGCTCTGATGAAGATTATTTTAAAGCGTCGGAAGCCCAACATGTAGCCTCATACAGTCCAATAAGCATCAGCAACATAGCAAACAGCATAAACACCAGATGCAGCAGCAAAGCAAGCAATATATCAGACACTCGCAGTACAAGCACTGGCAGCAGTAGAGCAAGGAGCACCAGCACAGGATGCTGCAGCAGAGCAAGCACCATCAACACAAGCACTGGCAGCACAAGATGCTGCTGCAGAGCAAGCAGTATCAACACAAGCACTGGCAGCATAAGATGTTGCAGCAGAGCAAGCAGTATCCACACAAGCACTGGCAGCATAAGATGTTGCAGCAGAGCAAGCAGTATCCACACAAGCACTGGCAGCATATGCAAACACAGCGAAAGTAACAACTGCACAAGCTGCTAATAGCATTTTACTTAACACTGACATAAGTAGTCCAGCTGACTTGGATGATGCAGTTTCGATTCTGCTCAATAATATTGAGAATGCTGCAAGATTTGCAAATACTCAAACTATTTGCAGGGTGACACGTGCATCCAGAGCAGAGTTTCGCGTCAGTAACCAAACTCTCCAGCTGATCGAAGCCAAACAGATAATCAAGCGCCATCTTCTCCAAAGTCGTAATCCTTTGGAAAAATTCATTTGCAATAGGCTGTTAAATCACATCCGTAAGGACCTAACGGCTGGAAAACAAAGATATGAAGAAGGAGGCTTACAAATGACATAAAAACAGCCGGCTCCAAATCTGCCTCTATTGAAGCCCAACGATGGCAATGGCACAAATTCTAGAAATGTATGGTGCAAAACTACAGCCGAAAAATCCGAAGTATTTGCAGAAAGTTTAGAACAGCGATTCAAGCCCCTCATCTCCACGTCACCAGGCGAATTGGAATTGGAAGAAATCGAAGTGTCGAAAAATCAGCCATAAGTCACAAATTCTAGCTTTTTTAAGCCAGTTTGTGCCACTGAGATTCAAGTTTCGATAAATATCGGCCTATACATATTTTATTAACATAAAGCTCCATGTAAATTCAAATAAGATGCTTATGTACAGTATTATATGAATAAACTTACATCTTCTTATTCTCTTCCCCTCTCCGTATAGCCGATGTCCAGCTGTAACGAATGAGGAGACAGAATAAAAGTATCATTAATGTGTGTTCTTGCTGAGACATACAAGCTGAAACGACAGTGGAGCATTGGACCCTATAGATGTGTCATCAGCAACATAGCAAACAGCATAAACACCAGATGCAGCAGCAAAGCAAGCAATATATCAGACACTCGCAGTACAAGCACTGGCAGCAGTAGAGCAAGGAGTACCAGCACAGGATGCTGCAGCAGAGCAAGCACCGTCAACACAAGCACTGGCAGCACAAGATGCTGCAGCAGAGCAAGCAGTATCAACACAAGCACTGTCAGCATAAGATGTTGCAGCAGAGCAAGCAGTATCCACACAAGCACTGGCAGCATAAGATGTTGCAGCAGAGCAAACAGTATCCACACAAGCACTGGCAGCATATGCAAACACAGCGAAAGTAACAACTGCACAAGCTGCTAATAGCATTTTACTTAACACTGACATAAGTAGTCCAGCTGACTTGGATGATGCAGTTTCGATTCTGCTCAATAATATTGAGAATGCTGCAAGATTTGCAAATACTCAAACTATTTGCAGGGTGACACGTGCATCCAGAGCAGAGTTTCGCGTCAGTAACCAAACTCTCCAGCTGATCGAAGCCAAACAGATAATCAAGCGCCATCTTCTCCAAAGTCGTAATCCTTTGGAAAAATTCATTTGCAATAGGCTGTTAAATCACATCCGTAAGGACCTAACGGCTGGAAAACAAAGATATGAAGAAGGAGGCTTACAAATGACATAAAAACAGCCGGCTCCAAATCTGCCTCTATTGAAGCCCAACGATGGCAATGGCACAAATGCCAGAAATGTATGGTGCAAAACTACAGCTGAAAAATCCGAAGTATTTGCAGAAACTTTAGAACAGCGATTCAAGCCCCTCATCTCCACGTCACCAGGCGAATTGGAATTGGAAGAAATCGAAGTGTCGAAAAGTCAGCCATAAGTCACAAATTCTAGCTCTTTTAAGCCAGTTTGTGCCACTGAGATTCTCAGCTACATAATGTCGCTAGAAAAGAAAAAAGCAGCTGGTATAAATAAAATTGATCATCATACCATTACAGCATTGCCAATGAAGGCTTTACTTTATTTCGTAATGATCTTTAATAACTCACTTAGACTTGGATACTTTCCCACTAGCTTGCTCTGATGAAGATTATTTTAAAGCGTCGGAAGCCCAACATGTAGCCTCATACAGTCCAATAAGCATCAGCAACATAGCAAGCAGCATAAACACCAGATGCAGCAGCAAAGCAAGCAATATATCAGACACTCGCAGTACAAGCACTGGCAGCAGTAGAGCAAGGAGCACCAGCACAGGATGCTGCAGCAGAGCAAGCACCATCAACACAAGCACTGGCAGCACAAGATGCTGCAGCAGAGCAAGCAGTATCAACACAAGCACTGGCAGCATAAGATGTTGCAGCAGAGCAAGCAGTATCCACACAAGCACTGGCAGCATATGCAAACACAGCGAAAGTAACAACTGCACAAGCTGCTAATAGCATTTTACTTAACACTGACATAAGTAGTCCAGCTGACTTGGATGATGCAGTTTCGATTCTGCTCAATAATATTGAGAATGCTGCAAGATTTGCAAATACTCAAACTATTTGCAGGGTGACACGTGCATCCAGAGCAGAGTTTCGCGTCAGTAACCAAACTCTCCAGCTGATCGAAGCCAAACAGATAATCAAGCGCCATCTTCTCCAAAGTCGTAATCCTTTGGAAAAATTCATTTGCAATAGGCTGTTAAATCACATCCGTAAGGACCTAACCACACAAGCACTGGCAGCATAAGATGTTGCAGCAGAGCAAGCAGTATCCACACAAGCACTGGCAGCATATGCAAACACCGCGAAAGTAACAACTGCACAAGCTGCTAATAGCATTTTACTTAACACTGACACAAGCACTGGCAGCATAAGATGTTGCAGCAGAGCAAGCAGTATCCACACAAGCACTGGCAGCATAAGATGTTGCAGCAGAGCAAGCAGTATCCACACAAGCACTGGCAGCATAAGATGTTGCAGCAGAGCAAGCAGTATCCACACAAGCACTGGCAGCATATGCAAACACAGCGAAAGTAACAACTGCACAAGCTGCTAATAGCATTTTACTTAACACTGACATAAGTAGTCCAGCTGACTTGGATGATGCAGTTTCGATTCTGCTCAATAATATTGAGAATGCTGCAAGATTTGCAAATACTCAAACTATTTGCAGGGTGACACGTGCATCCAGAGCAGAGTTTCGCGTCAGTAACCAAACTCTCCAGCTGATCGAAGCCAAACAGATAATCAAGCGCCATCTTCTCCAAAGTCGTAATCCTTTGGAAAAATTCATTTGCAATAGGCTGTTAAATCACATCCGTAAGGACCTAACCACACAAGCACTGGCAGCATAAGATGTTGCAGCAGAGCAAGCAGTATCCACACAAGCACTGGCAGCATATGCAAACACAGCGAAAGTAACAACTGCACAAGCTGCTAATAGCATTTTACTTAACACTGACACAAGCACTGGCAGCATAAGATGTTGCAGCAGAGCAAGCAGTATCCACACAAGCAATGGCAGCATAAGATGTTGCAGCAGAGCAAGCAGTATCCACACAAGCACTGGCAGCATATGCAAACACAGCGAAAGTAACAACTGCACAAGCTGCTAATAGCATTTTACTTAACACTGACATAAGTAGTCCAGCTGACTTGGATGATGCAGTTTCGATTCTGCTCAATAATATTGAGAATGCTGCAAGATTTGCAAATACTCAAACTATTTGCAGGGTGACACGTGCATCCAGAGCAGAGTTTCGCGTCAGTAACCAAACTCTCCAGCTGATCGAAGCCAAACAGATAATCAAGCGGCATCTTCTCCAAAGTCGTAATCCTTTGGAAAAATTCATTTGCAATAGGCTGTTAAATCACATCCGTAAGGACCTAACGGCTGGAAAACAAAGATATGAAGAAGGAGGCTTACAAATGACATAAAAACAGCCGGCTCCAAATCTGCCTCTATTGAAGCCCAACGATGGCAATGGCACAAATGCCAGAAATGTATGGTGCAAAACTACAGCTGAAAAATCCGAAGTATTTGCAGAAACTTTAGAACAGCGATTCAAGCCCCTCATCTCCACGTCACCAGGCGAATTGGAATTGGAAGAAATCGAAGTGTCGAAAAGTCAGCCATAAGTCACAAATTCTAGCTCTTTTAAGCCAGTTTGTGCCACTGAGATTCTCAGCTACATAATGTCGCTAGAAAAGAAAAAAGCAGCTGGTATAAATAAAATTGATCATCATACCATTACAGCATTGCCAATGAAGGCTTTACTTTATTTCGCAATGATCTTTAATAACTCACTTAGACTTGGATACTTTCCCACTAGCTTGCTCTGATGAAGATTATTTTAAAGCGTCGGAAGCCCAACATGTAGCCTCATACAGTCCAATAAGCCTGTTATCAGGTCTCTCCAAGATCTTTGAACAAATTATCCTGAGTCGCATGTATGACCAAGAGAGTCTTATTGGAGCCATTCCAAACCATTAATTTGGTTTTCACAAGGCGCATTCTGCTGAACAGCACCTTGGTCGTGCCCCGTAGTTCATCCTGGAACAATACGATAAAAATAATTACTACTCATCTGTTTATATGGATATTAAAGAGGCTTTTGATAGAGTTTGGCAGGCCTGAGGTACAAGCTTAAAAGACTACTAGCTGACGCTTTATACACAATTATTAACACCTATTTATCTGGGCGCTACTTCCTTGTTGAATGCCATGGTGGCAATCGCTCAACGACCAGACAAATAAGCGCATGTGTTCCTCAAGGCAGCTTGCTTGGCCCGGTGCTATACAACATCTTCACTAGTGACATGCCAAATCAGGTCTCCGTACTATCCAGTTTTTAACATGCTCCCTGCCACGTATGTTGACGACATCATAGTCCTCTCGGGACACCAAAAACAAAATTTGGCGCTATTGCAGCAGCAAACGTACATGGATGACTTAGCTGTATGGGCGAAACAATGGTGTATTACCATAAACACTAACAAAACGAAGCATGTAATGCATACGAGCAAAGGAGATGAGAAAGAATTGAAAGGCCTTTGATCGCCGTTTGCCGCTCAAGCAAGACGCAGAAATAAGGAAAGAAAACGATAGGCCTGCTACAATACCCTAGTATTCGATTAGCTCTTAACCTTGGCAGTTTGGACGTGGCCAGACCCGTCCGCCGGAAGGAAGAAACCTCCGGCTGTGTAAAAGGTGCTCGGCATGCTAGCGAACCCCGACAAGAGTGTCAGGAGTGTTCGTCGACAGACACCTCTGCCCCTCAGACTAACGCTTCTCCCCTTTTTCCTCCTCTCCATGGTCCCGTCCTTACAAATTTTCCTGGCTAGACCGAGTCACCACCCCAGCAAAAGTTACAAAAGTAACCTTACAGTATAAAATAATTTCACCATACCCAGCAATCAAAATTAATAATATTACTTGGGCGTTATACCGAACAGAAAGCTCGCCCTTCAGCTGCATGTGACACGCCTAAACTGGCTGCTGGGCCGGAGCAGCAGTCTAGAAAATTAATGTAAATCCCTGGTTGTTAAATAGTTTACTATACCAATCTGGCTGTAAGCACTTCCAATGTGGGGGTCTACAACGCATTCAGACTTTGCAAAACAAAACGATACGAAATGAATCAACACAAGATGTAGCAGCAAGGCAAGCAATATCACCGCAAACACTGGCAGTGCGAGCTCCGGCAGCAGCAGAGCAAGAAGCACCAGCACAGGATGCTGCAGCAGAGCAAGCAGTATCAACACAAGCACTGGCCGCACAAGCACTGGCAGCACAGACACTGGCAGAATATGCAGAGACAGCGCAAGCAACAACTGCACAAGCTGATGCAGCACAAATTACATCAGCTGGCATCAACTGATATGCAGCAAACATGGTCTGCCGACAATAAATCCGCAGCATCTACTTGACTCCACCCAGGATGCGATGCTAGACGAAGGCTTGAAAAGAATAACAATTAATTTACAACGTGAAGTGGACAATGACATGACCATCAAGCAGCGACGAACGTGGCATGCAACATCACAAATACGCACACACTTATTTGGGAAACACACGCAGCATATGCATAAATACAAATTGTAAATGTGTTTCTGCTCAGATGGACTGTGGTCGCAAACACATTCCAGCCGAGGCGACACACGAGTGGACTGCAGCTCGCCCACTTTGTCTGGCGTGTTGTGGAGACTGTATCACATCATTATCAGGATAGGACGCAGAAGAAGAGTGTGTCATGATCCCAATTATAGCCATGTGCTGCTCCACTCATCCAGGGTGCAGGCTGGTATAAATACTTGAGCACGATGAGTTTACGGCGGAGAAATGAATGTCGCCAGTAGGTGCAGTAGTACAAGCGGCAACATCGACGACAGTAGGAGCAGCCGGTGGCATAAACAGTGAAAGCGGCATTTGATACAGCAGAGACAGCACAGTTAACAGCGACATCATCAGTTCGGAAACTGCAGCTGAGTCATCTGTCCTCGAAGCATCTGCGCCAGCAGAAGCACCGACAGCGTTAGCACAAGCTAAAATGTCAGTTGCGGCTCGAACGGAGTGTCCCCAACAAACAGGAGAAGATGAAGAGGCAGAGTGCGCCATGCTCCAGATTATAAGTATGCGCCACGCCAGTCAGCCAGGATATTGGCTGTTATGTGTACACGATGCTCTTAATCTTAGCTCTTAGCCTTAACGCGAGTGCTCACCTTGGCCTAGTTGATGTGCTACTCTATGCAACCAAGCGCAGACCAGTAGGTCAACCACATAGTTTTAGCAGCGTAATCTGCTCGTCCAGGTTTGCAATAACGAGAAGCCGCCTCTACTGAATATGATCTACTATACCAATATTTTGCTGCAATTTATAATAATAAAGTAACTGAAAATATAACTGCAAATAAAACAATTAAGAAGACTCTAGTCGAGACTGCTCGACTACGAGATAGCCTGAACCCTGCAGCAAAAAAAAAAAAAAAAAAAAAAACTTATACCACTATATATATATATATATATATATAGTGCAAATTATGTACTTTTTATAGTAAGATTAAATATATATATATATATATATATATAGTGCAAATTATGTACTTTTTATAGTAAGATTAAATACATGTTCTTTATTCATGGCATGAAATACAACTGAACTATTTAGCCTATGTGCCGTCTGCTTTTATATTTGCTTTTTTACATAAAGAATATTCTGGGTCTTATTCTAGGAATTCGCTGGCGCAGCCAACGACTGTCTTCCGTACATGCTTATTTCTAAGAAGATGAAGAGTTTTCGAGACCATTCTACAACAGTTATGCAGCGGAGGCTGCGATACTTGTTTATATTATGCAGCTGGGCTGCGACAAACATTATTGCTTATAATATTGGGTATGCTCTTTAAGTTAGCAATAAGTGTCGTCATTCTTATGAAAATGAAGCTAATGGTATAGTGTCGGCTGACGCTGTGAGAAGTGATGCTAATGGCATAATGCTCGTGCAGTTTCTGCTGTGGCTTGAGGGTGGGTTTGGCTGAAATTTGGACGCTTATAACTCCCTTTCTAGATGGACGATATTCATGAAACTTTTGGAATATATTAATAGCATCCAAATGAGTCTAGTTGCCAAATTGCAAGCCTGTATTTGAAATGTGTGTGTGTGTTTTTTTTAATTGAGGGAGAAGGCGTGTATTCATGGCGAGTATTCATGTAAAATATCGTCTTTCAAACGGACTATATCAACTTTTTTTTTTTTTAAATCATATATACTTTATGGGGTCTGCCACGTCTCCTTCTGCCTGTTACATACATTTTCACAAAACCATTAAACCCTGAATTCCCATTTTCAATGAGTTCAGGGATAACAAGTAAGAAGGCTCTAGTCGAGACGGCTCGACTACGAGATACCCTGAACCCTGCAAAAAAAATAATATTCTTCTTCTTTACGCACCTATGAGCGAGCGCTCTGCTAACCGCGCAGTTGCTGCTGACGTATGGGGGTGGGATGGACTGTACTTTGAACGCTTATAACTCCGTTTCTAGATGGACTATCTTCATGAAACTTTCAGAATATATTAATTGCATTCAAATTTGTCTATTTGCCAAATTACAAGTCTCTAGTATTTGAAATACGTCTTTTTCAAATTGGGGGCGAAGGGGGCGTGGCATCCAAAATCTGAAAATTACAAAATCTGCGTATCCATAATATCTATCTAAATATACAATTTGAAGTCTCTAGCTAAAACGGTGTAGAAGTTATGCTCGAAAAACGTAAAAAACGTAAACGAATTTTCGATTTTTGATCGATAATTAAGGAACGGGATGAGTTATCGAAAAAAGAAAATAAACTTGTACTGCGTAACTAAGATACGAGTGTTCGTGTAAAATTTCAGCTCTCTAGCTTTTGTAGTTTCCGAAATCTCGACGTTCATACGGACGGACGGACGGACGGACGGACGGACAGACGGACAGGGCTATATCAACTTATTTTTTTGTGCTGATCAAGAATATATATACTTTATGGGGTCTGCGACGTCTCCTTCTGCCTGTTACATACATTTTCACAAAACCATTAAACCCTGAATTCCCATTTTCAATGAGTTCAGGGATAAAAACTAAAACAAGTAAGAAAGCTGCAGCCGAGACTGCTCGACTACGAGATCCCCTGAACTCCTCTTCGAACGAATAATATTCCAAGGATTATTCGATTCGCTTCTGCATACATGACAAAGTATACATGCACACACATACACGCTGACTATATCAACTTATTTATTTTTGTTGTGATAATCATATATATTTTATAGGGTCTGCCACGTATTATTCGATTCGTTTCTGCACGCATGACAAAGTATACATGCACACACACGCACACACATGCACGCTGATATACGCTTGTGCGCCTGTATGTGTGTATGCATTGCAGATGTCTTGCTGACTTGCTTGTTGCGAGAACTTCGTTGATTAATAATTCTGTTTCTAGATGGACATTTGTAATCACATGTTCAGATTATGATCATGACATTAATATCTATATGCCAAACCAAACTGTATGTCTCTAGTATTTGAAATACATTCTTAAGACATTTGGGGGTGTGGGATTGAATCGGGGAACGGAATCCAAAATCTGACGAAAACCGAAATTGTATTAAATTAATATCTATATATATGTAGAAGACTTGGAGACTGCAACCCTAAAGATGAATGAGATATAATTTTATAACTGTTTTTCGATACATGTTTTTATTGATCAGTGTAAGCAATGACATGGTTGGGTGCTACCACTCAACCGTGACTATGCTTGACCGCGCAGTTTTTTTTGCTAATTATTCTAATATTCACGTCTGGTTCCTTCCTTCCTCCTTTCAGGTTGACCTTCTTTAGAAATATGAATTTTGACGTTACAATGCAAAGAGACAGAGAGAGAGAGAGAGAGGGAGAGAGAGAGAGAGAGAGAGAGAGAGAGAGAGAGAGAGAGAGAGAGAGAGAGAGAGAGAGAGAGAGAGAGAGAGAGAGAGAGAGAGAGAGCTCAAAACCAACCCCTATGTGGTGCTCTCCTACCTGTGTTTAATTAGAGCATGGTGAATTTATGCAAAATTGTGTAATGCGACCACTCACCACATACTCAATGTCTGCTAACATATTTAAATATGTATACATAATTGTAGTGCAAAATATTCACATATGTACAAAGTATATATATGTCTTTACAATATATCGATTTGAAAATATCATGTTTAAAAATTTATTTTGAAAAGCTAGCCTACCTACAAGTGATGCTAATCGGTTGTAGCTTCTAAATACCATTTTACTACAGGCCTAACGTATATGCATAATTTCACCACCAGAAATATAGATTAAATAATGCACCTTGTGCTCATTCCTGAGGACGCCTTTTAATAAATCAGATGAATTCGTTTGGAATGTACACATAAAGGTAAACAACAACGAATCTTGTAGTTTATTAATAATCATAATATTTTAATCGATTTGAGGAACTCGTTTAATTTATATAAATATTTAAAAAAGAGTATTTTTAGTAAATCAAATTGATTTAATAAACTATAAGCCAAGCTTAATAAAAATGACCGCCTATGTGCAGTTGCTATATCTACACGCACGACAGCTGTTAGCATCAATCTATCGATAGCAACTAAGAAAACATCGCACGGTAAACTAATGAATCATCGCATAAAAAAATCCATTCGATACATGATATATTTGAAGCACCCCTGTGTGCGATTTATATCACCATTAAAACTAAAACGAAAAGTCTTGATTGAAACGAAGTCGGTCTTGTTCATAGAGCGCTAGTAGGAGGTTATATTAAAAAAAAAAAAAAAAACTATAAGTAAATTATTGTGCGTTGCACTCCGTGACACATACTGTCGAGTTACGCTGCTAGTGGTTAAGGTGTGTGCAATTTTTTTTGTGTCATCTCTTTGTGGAGTGCAATTTCTAGTAAAATGGGAAGGCAAAAGAGAAAAAGTGACGTAAAAATCAATAATTAGAGCTTCGTCAAATACAAAGTAAGGTAGGCAGTAGTAACACAAAAAAGTTAAAATCAAGTACAACCACACATCAATATGAATATATACATGCATGAACATGTACATTTCCATGCATACATTGAAATGTACGTATGCACATTTGTACTAGTGGGGAATAGCATCAACAAAAGCATTTACATGCGTATTATAAGGGAAATTCTTTAATCTACGTTGCATACATATGAATTTATTGCTTAAAATACCGAAAAATATACATATGTATATTAATGTATAAAGATTCGCTCTTTCCATATTGCAATAGTTGCACCGCAAAACGGTTGTTAGAGTGTGCTAATAGTAATGCAAGTTGATGCCGTTCTGAATAGTGGATGTTTGTATATGTTTATCTATATGTCATGGAAATCTAATTAAAGAAATATGAATTATAAAAAAAGTAATATGAAGCTGGTTATGAATATGATTATAAATTAAAAAGATTATCAAAAGTAGCTGGTAGTCATGAGACTGTTTATATATTATAAACTGGAAAATAGGTCCTAAACATATATATGTATGTAAGTGTATAAATGGATGTGTACATGTCTATCGACCAGCTCGTGGCTACGTACTCTTCTATCAGTGAAGACTTCCGCATAATGGAGCTGTGCCAGTGTGTCTCTCTCCACGTGAGCTTGTGAGAGGCAATACTGCTGCTCTCTTTTTCGCTACCCTTCAAAGTTTTTGATATGCTCTTCACGCATTGAAGTTACGTATGAATGTAAGTACATACATGCATAAATATGTATGTAAATATACGTATGTCGGTGTATTTACGAACGTATGTAGGTGGTGCATCCAAATACGAAAGAATCTATAAGGTTTGTTACTTAGTGAGAGGTTTTAATTCTATAACAAATACAGCTATGTGTGCATTCAAAGTCGTCTGTATACACCCATAGTTATATACATATTAACCCAATCACATAAGGGCATATCATACACAAAAAATTCATGCACCATCAAAAAACTAAATCTATAAATAGCCTAGATACGGAAATGCATTGTGAGTTTGCCTTATTAAAGATACACACATATATTTATTTTTGAACTTTTTAATATTTTGTAACTTCCTTTTAGTGTCACTTTTTTCTTACATTTACAATGAGTAGTATTTCATATAATATAGACATAACGAGTGTGCACTAAGCATACTTGTGTACCTTAAAAGAGAAGTATTTGTAATATATTCTCATCCTATAAATAAAAATATATATTAGTGGAAAGCAAAATGAACAACTCCAGGGTGGACTGTTTGGCCCTCTAAAATAGCAGCCACCATCAAATACAAAGGTATAACAAGCACATATAAAGTTACAAATAAAGTACCGAGATATTTGAATTGGAAATAATCATGCTAAACAGCGCCAATAACAATTTTGTGCAGCATGTAAGTAGACACAAAAAGTCTTATTTATTTCATACATTTATACTATGCCTATGCTATTTTATTGATTTTAAAAATTTTGCTGTATATTTTTAAATATATTTTATTTTTGTAATATAATTTTTTACCATTGCATCAAGTCTACTGTATATCATTATTATATTATAAGAGGAGGAAGAAGGATACTAAGTGGACTATGTATTTTTACTATTATTGGAATGCAACGTTCTTGTAGATTGTCGTTTTGTTTTCGAATTTCCTTAGTGCAATTAATGAAACAAAGCACATTAATCATAAATGATTTTTTTTTTAATTTTATTTTTTTATTTTAATTTCTTGTATGTGAAAAAATATATATATATTAAATTACACTAGGAGTTGACCAAGATATCTCTGTAAACTTTGCGTATGCCAATTTAATGGCCATAAAAGCCAAGAAAGCGAATAGCAGCACGTGCAAAGAAACCACAAAAGGTTCACTCACATTTAATGGTCGGAGGGCCACTATGGCACTTTACCGCTTATTAGGAAACGTTCGAAAAGCGCTATTGATTTGGGCACCGTGCCAAATTGTAAAAGGTGGCCTAGAACTTAATGCGTGTAGCTAACCGCGCTAAAATAAAGAAAACCTCTAGACAGGTAAACAAATGAATTGATATTTGAAGTTACATAACAAAAGAAGGATTTATTGATTTATTTATAAGGATTTATAAATCTATATGATTAAAATTTTAAAAGTAAACTGGCCAACTTACGTTTGTTGCAATTCATTCAAGAACTGTAACTTTAGACATTTGCTGTGTAGATATATATCATTTTTTATTAATATAAGCAATATTTTTGTCTACATATCTACATTCGATTATATTACATATCTACATACATATCTACATGCCGATTCGTTAGAATAACGCAAAGCACAAGCACTGCCTGAAGATTAATAATTGATTAACTAATTTTTATTTGTTAGCTATTTCGAAGTACATAATTCTGCGCTCTCTATTTATTATATATATATATATATATATATATTTTTTTTTTTATTTTAATTTTTTTTTTATTTTTTCGAGATGTAACGTAAAAGATTATTTGTCGGTTACTCTTATGTGTTTATATTTATTTGTAGCTCTATCTACATATGTAGTAATCACAGTCTGTAGGAGACCTACTACATTTTTTGATACATTTTATTTGATTTTATTTATTTACTTTTATAACACGATAGTGCATTGTCTTCTTACATAACTAACTGACCCTGCGGTCGATTTTTGTGCAAGGCTCTCGAGTTTGTCAATATGTACGACGCTGTGAACCGATGTAGCGCATGCTCTCTTAACAATATGTGAAATCCCATTTGCAGAAGATACAAAAGACAGGTGTTATTGCACATTTGTTGTCTAATTTAGTATAAACGTATTGTTCAAACATTTAGACAGACAGGCAACTGTCGCTTCGCTGGCAGCTGACACTTGGTGTACAGGTGCATCGATGTACAGTTGAGAAGCATCGCTGTGCAATTTAATGCTAATTTTCTATCTGTTGCCTTCATTACACGACAGCCCTTTACTATTGGGGGCCCCTATTCAGCTGATTTTCTACTCGATTGTCTCTTCATACATATATATTTCTAGAGTTCTCGATTCCCATAAATAGAGTTTGAAATGCAACTTAGACTACTACATAATATACACTGATACATTTGATATGAAATAGTTTGTTCAAAATATTGTATATAAATATAAATAAATAAAAGTTTGCTGAGCGAGAGAAATTATAAATGGAATCCAAAATGCAAAGTACAAAATGTTTCGCTGAAAACGCATGCATTTCTCTAGGCCATCCATCCAAATGGTCGTATGCTCGTGTATGGGGCAACCAGCACCCTAAGAATATTAATATATATATATATATATATATATATATATATATATATATATATATATATATATATATATATATAGAATTTTTTATTTATTTATTTTTTTTTGGCACTTTTAATGTTTTATCAACCACAAAGAATCAGCATAATTACGATAGGGCTTAGCTAAAGTGCAATTGCAGTTGAGAGCAGTTCGCTTTAAATGAGTATAAATACTTCTCAAAATCTTTGCTTGTCTTTCATTGGGTTCTGTGCTGCTGTTTAATTTAATTGTAGTCAGTTGAATTCTTACACTCAACCGCGTAACACGCGTTTCCTTACCTTGCTTCGTTGTCCTGCTTCTTGTTCGTGTTCTTGTCCTGGCTTAACAAATCGTTATAAATTATTTCTGCAATCACTTTACACGTTGCTGAGAGAAAATGTACCCTGTATGCTATAATCCTAGACGAATGTGTAATAAATCACATTACGGTGCACTGCATCTCGAGAGATCTGCCATTTTCTATCAACGGCAGCAGCTGTATGCCAACTCTTGGCGCTTGTCTAAAAAGCAACGTTTCTTAAAGCGAACTATTGTTCAGCCCCCACTCTCTCATTGGAAAGTGAGTTTGGGAATTTAATATATATTTTTTTTTAATTTCAAGATTCAATATACAAATTAATTAAAAAATTTTAAAGTTGTTCAGTTAAATTTCCTATTTATATTGTAAATGAAATATACAACAAATTTTAACATAAGTTGGCAATGCTAAAAGCACAAACATACACATACATATATATATATATATATATATATATATATATATATATATATATATATATATATGACAGGAATAGTTTCAAAAGCATTCAGCTTGATCGTGAAGATAACACAAGTTACAAATTATTCAGTCCACTCTGGTATACGTATTTTGATATGTATATATTTTTGTTTTGATTTTTAATTGCAATAGGGAAAGTTTATGTATTTTCTACGTCGATGAAACGTTACAGTTGGTTAAATGATATCTGCCAAGTGTTTTTGACTATAGCACTAATGGAATGGATGTATGTGTGTGTAGAAAATTAACTGAAAGGATGAATGATCTGTGTTTGATTGTCTAAATGTCAATGTTGTAATGCTTGAAGTTTTTTTTCACTGATACTTTCTACTGCAAAACAATGTTTGTGAAAATTGAGGTTCTAATACGTTTTCCTGTTTAACCTCATATCTATTAAGGCACAGGTGGTATCTACATCTACAGACGGAAATATGAACGGTTATAATCGAAAGTCTCCTCAAAAGCGGCGTTATGATATGCCAAAATATGCTGGTAAGTTCAAAAATTCATTCTGTGTATTCATAAAACCAACAATTTGTACTAAATTATTATATTGAATACGAATATGGATTTAGTGCCACCAAAAAAGAAGTCAGGCAAGGAACGTGTACCACAGCCGAAAAACACAGTAGCAATGCTTAATGAATTGCGGCATGGACTGATATACAAATTAGAGTCACAGACTGGCCCGGTGCATGCACCGTTATTCACGATTTCCGTTGAGGTTAGTACACGTCGTCAAAAATATAGTTGCTTATATAAGTAGATTAAGTATGTTTTCTAATTAAAATGTACAATTCTTTTACGTAACCGAAGATTAGTTCACTCGCGAAAGAAAGAAAGAAAGAGAAAGAGACAGAGAGAGAGAGAGAGAGCGAGAAAGAGAGCGAGAGAGAGAGAGCGAGAGAGAGAGCGAGAAAGAGAGCGAGAAAGATAGCGAGAAAGAGAGAGAAAGAGAGAGAGAGAGAGAAAGAGAGAGAGAGAGAAAGAGAGAGAGAGAGAAAGAGAGAAAGAAAGAGAGAGAGAGTAGGACAACGAGTGTGTATATGCGTGAGCATGTGTTGTTTATTAGGTATGCAGAAAAGAAGCGTTATATGAATGGAATATTAAGCTGTGCCAACTACAGCACTCTTGTTATATTTAACTTATAAGCATGAAAATAACTTAATTTGAATCCTTGATTTATTTCAGGTTGATGGACAAAAGTATATGGGTCAAGGCCGTAGTAAAAAGGTAGCGCGTATCGAGGCTGCAGCCACAGCGTTGCGTAGTTTTATACAGTTTAAAGATGGCGCAGTCTTGTCTCCCTTGAAGCCAGCAGGCAACTTGGACTTTACAAGTGACGAACATCTTGAAAATGGTATTGAAAACGTCTCCAAAGCTGAATTAGTCGAACTGATTTACACGTTGATGTTGCCTGAAAAGAAATCCAACCTTACCTCGCTTGAACAATCCACGTTGCGTCCACAAATATTTTGCATGAGCCACAGCAAGTACTAGTATTTTATTTGTTTTTATTTATTATTATTATTTTTTTATTTTTTGAGTAAATTTATTTATATTTATTTTGTAATTTAAACATAATTTGTAGTGTTCGATTTCTATTTTCGGTTTAATGCTCAGTGGCTTCTATTATTTTAATGTATGTGTTCGTGTTACTTTCAATGTTGGAAGAATTGAACATCTATCGAAGACCCTGATTTGTAAACATTCCTTGAAACCCTAAATTTAATTTTTACTATTTATGCTTATATTTTGATGACCTCCTTGGACTTCTCACGCACGATGTTTTAGGAAATGCATATGCAGTGTAGTATTTGCAAATTGAAATTTGATAACTGTTCGTGTTCCTTATTAATTAAGTTTGAAAGCTTTTGAATATTAATGTCAGAATGAAAGAAATTTCATAATTCTTACAATTATCTTTACGTTATATAATACATTTAAAAAAATAAAGACCAATGTTTCTCTATATATATATTAAAAATACTAAGGAATTTTATTATTTAATCGCGATATATACTTTTTAAACAAGACAATACCTATACAATTCTGACCTTCACCTATTGGAACACCCATAAACTTGTTTTATTTCAAGACTCAGTATTCAATATATTAGGTATTCTGATTCGAGTGTACTGTTAGTACAAAGATATTTTTTTTTCAATCCTTAGATGCCACAAAGAGTACGATTGCCGTAGATGGCCAGAAAAAAGTTCCAGATAAAGGTCCTGTTATGTTGTTGTACGAATTATTTAACGATGTTAATTTTGAATGCATGAACATTGACGGCGCTCAAAATAATTGCCGGTTTAAAATGACGGTCACTATCAATGATAAAAAGTTCGATGGCACAGGTGAGTGTTGCATAGTGTTAAGTTGATATTATTAGAATACAAACTAAGGCTATGTAGGGCCCTCCAAAAAATTGGCTAAGAATGCAGCCGCGAAGGCCGCGCTCGCCTCCTTGTGCAATATATCTTACAGTCCGATGATGGCACCACAGAAGAATGCACCATTACCCATTGATGAGAAGTCATCGTCGATGGAGTTACCGCAAATACATGCGGATACCATCGGACGGTTGGTATTAGAAAAGTTCATGGAAGTTATTAAGGGCCAAGAGGCGTACTCGCGGCGAAAAGTTTTGGCAGGCATAGTTATGACAGAAAACATGAATTTCAGCGAAGCCAAAGTAAGTACGAGAAAAATATTATAAAATTACTATATCTGACTAAATAAATGTGGTTAACAGGTAATCTCAGTTTCAACCGGTACAAAATGTGTTAGTGGCGAGCACATGAGTGTAAATGGGGCGGTGCTTAATGACTCACATGCTGAGATAGTGTCCAGGCGTTGTCTTCTCAAATACTTGTATGCTCAACTTGATCTCCAGTGTAATCAGGGTATGCTTTTAAAATTCGCTATTTTAGACCTCTGCTAAGCTGTAAATATTACTAAGTATATTTACATACTTTGGCTCATGAAGTTTGTAAATAACGACTTGTTCAGGAAGTCAAAGTTTTATTATTATTTTTTTTTTATATCAAAGCATGCATTTAATTAATTGTGTTTAACCTTATTTTACTTTTTGAAATAACTAATTTAACTAGAAGTATTTTGGGTATGCTAAACATACTTATTAACGCTTTTAAAACAGAAAAAATATATCTAATATTGGGTACATATGTACATGCTATTAGGCAAATAATGAATGTGAGCATCATTGAACTACTTATAATTTTAACAAGTAAGAAGGCGCTAGTCGAGACGGCTCGACTACGAGATACCCTTAACCCTGAACTTTGTACGCCTATAACTCCATTTCTAGATGGACTATCTTCATGAAACTTTCGGAATATATTAATAGCATTTAAATGTGTCTATTTGCCAAATTACAAGTCTCTAGTATTTGAAATATGTTTTTTTCCAATTGGGGGCGAAGGGGGCATGGCATTCAAAATTTGAAAATTACAAAATCTGCGTATCCATAATGTCTATCTAAGTATACAAATTTGAAGTCTTTAGCTAAAACGGTGTAGAAGTTTTTCCCATTTTCAATGGGTTCAGGGTATAAAAACGTCATGTGATTCTAGTTTTTAAAAACGTTTTTTACATTTTATTTTTTAAATAATGTATATTTTTATACCCTGAAACCATTGAAAATGGGAAATCATGGTATAATTATTTTGTTAAATGTATGTAACAGGCAGAAGGAGGCGTTGCAGACCCCATAAAGTATATATATTCTTGATCAGGGTGACGTGACAAGTTGATATAGCCATGTCCGTATGTTTGAACGCGTCGATTTCCGAAGATACAAGAGCTAGAGACTTCATTCTTTTTGTGTTAGGTCCGTATATTACACGCGTAGTACGAGTTTGTTTCAGAAATTCGATAACTCTTATATTTCAAGATTTATCGATATAACAATTTATCGAGAATCATTTATCGAGAATCACCTTCATCTTTAGAGTTAGAGTCTCCAGGTCTTCTACATATATATAGGTATTAATTTAATACAATTTCGGTTTTTGTCAGATTTTGGATTCCGGTCTCCAATTCACCCCCACACCCTTAAATGTGTAAAAAATGTATTTCAAATACTAGAGACATACAGTTTGGTTTGGCATATAGATATGAATGTCATGATCATTATCTGAACGTGTGATTACAAATGTCCATTTAAAAACAGAGTTATTAATCATTGAAGTTCTCGCAACGCAACCCACGTGGCAGAGCAAGCTAGGCACCGCGTCAGCAAGACGCCTGCAATGCGTACATACATACATATACATATGTAGATCAGCGTGTGGCTGCGTGCGTATTTGCACATGTAAAGCTAATTGTAAAAGAGTTGAGATTTTTAAAAAATCGTAAAATGTTCAATAGAATATGTAGATCATATACTGAAACTTTCAATACATTCCATTAAATACTTTCATATTTAATAAACAAAATAAAGCAATTAAAATAGCAATGCAAATGCAAGCAACGTTGGCAACACAAAGCAATTTTTCTATGCATGTGCACATATTCACACAAAACAGCTTGGGCTGTTTTCCGTGGCCAACCTCATAAAGTATATGTATTCTTGATCAGGGCGATGAATTGAGTCGATATAGCCGTGTCTATCTGTCCCCATGTCCGTATATTTGAAGGCGTCGATTTCAGAAGATATAAAAGCTACATACTTAATTAATTTTGTGTTAGGTATGTACATTGCATGCGCATACATAGTTTGTTTCAGAAAATCTATACTACGCTCGTTTCAAAGTTATTTATTACAACCGTTTATCGAGAATCACTTACAAAATTAAATCGTTCAGATTAACAGCTAGAGTCCCCATATCTTCTGCATATACAAAGATAATAATTTAAAACAATTTAGATTTCTGTTAGATTTTGGATATCGGCCTTCAGTTCACCCCCATCCCCCAAATGTGTAAAAATTAATTTCAAATACTACTCGTTTGGCATATACATATGAATGCTAAAATCATAATCTGAATATTGGATTGCGAAAGTCCATCTACAAGCATTATATAAGTTACCATAACATCGCTCAGGCTCCGAGCACGCGAGACAGCAAGACGCCTTCATATGTGTATTGTTATACCCTGTTATAAATATTTATTCGTTTATATCATTTGCAGTACGAATTTATCATGTTTGTTTGTCATATTTATTATATATATATATATATATATATATATATATATATATATATATATATATATATATATATATATATATATATATATTTTATTTATATATAATAAAATAAATATATATATAATAAATATATATATATATATATATATATATATATATATATGCGTCTCTGTCAAATGGGTCAATCGAATATGAACAACCCTGTATATGTATATTTTTCTATATTTGTGTATTGTAAATAAGAACAGCTCAAACTAAGCATACACAAACACAAAACCTAACTTTTATTTATATACATTTGATTATTCTTGTTTCCTTTTTTTCTAATATATAGCAACAGCATATCAGTCGATTTTCGTGAGGAATACAGACGGGCAATACCCCTATAAACTAAAATCCGGGGTACATTTCCATTTGTATATAAATACAGCACCATGTGGGGATGCACGGATATTTAGTCCTCACGAAAACGACACTGGTGTTGATAAGCATCCAAATAGGTTGGTACAACACATTTTTAAATACTACTACAAATATAACAAAATATTTTAATCATTTTACAAAAATCTCAATTGCGACTCGACTCAAAATATGGGATAAGCTAAACATAAGTGTTGTGTGCTGTCTCGTGCCCTTGCATATCGAATATTAAGTATATGTATATATACATGAACGTGAACGCAAAATTGTTCTGACGTAGAAAAGAGGTGAACAGATTATTAAGGGCCTTCTTTTAGTAGCATAACAAAACTTATATAGCAGAACCATCAAAACGTCGAAATGCGTCGTAAAAACGTTTGTCTTAAAGATGCAGTCATTCAATTTTGTTCCTTTCTATTTCCGTGTTGTAATACTTTAAAGTTTCGCGACTATTGCTATGCTGCTCACTTTCGTGTTCAGTCTCCTTGTAAAAGCCATTGGGACCATGGGCATTATAATATGCACATTATGCGAAGCCACATCTTTTGAGAAGTAAATGTAGAGCAATGGCTGCTTGAACTCTGAACGCACTAATTGACACAATAATAGAAATACAAATATATATTTTCGTATTTAGGATTACTGTACCTAACTTCAAACGGAATTCATAATATTACAAAAAGAGATAAATACGTTTAGTACTGCCGTTATTATTAAAAGTTGTCATTTTTTCAAATAGTACTGCCATACGGTTCATGTGTATTTGTACAAGATTAATGGTTTCGTCTAAGCATAGAACTTATACATGTTTTAACGATTGATCCATAACGTAAAGTATTTGGTATATAAGTAAAAAAAAGTTTTAGATCTGAGCGTGTTGTTTTGTCTAAAGAGGGTAGAAGCATATCAGATTGTATGTAATTTGCAATAATTTAGGTTGTCTTTATAATTACTATTTTTCCTACCCTTTTATCATTTCTTGACTTGCCAATGATAACATGCAACTACTTTTGGATTTTCACATTATCGTTATACATGTTGATATTCCGCATTTTTTGGCTGTCGTGGTATTATCCAAATTTTGGCAATATAACATTAATCACTACTAACGTATAGAAAAGCACGCGGTCAGTTGCGTACTAAGATCGAATCAGGAGAAGGAACAATACCAGTAAAGAGTAGCGATGGCATTCAAACGTGGGATGGTGTACTACAGGCAAGTTCTTAGCAATAAAGGCTTCACAAAACTGTCCCAACATCATTTTTAATTTACAGGGTCAGCGTCTATTGACAATGTCATGTTCGGATAAAATTGCTCGCTGGAACATTGTGGGTATTCAGGGCTCGTTATTGTCTGCAATTATCGAGCCGGTTTATCTGCATTCCATTGTGTTAGGAAGTTTGTTGCATCCAGAACACATGTACCGCGCTGTGTGCGGACGAATTGAAAAGTCTATACAGGGCCTACCTCCCCCGTATCATTTAAATAAGCCACGTCTTGCTCTGGTTACCTCTGCAGAGCCGCGAAATCAAGCTAAAGCTCCAAACTTTGGCATAAATTGGACCATTGGTGACACTGAATTAGAGGTTGTCAATTCGTTAACCGGACGAACTATTGGCGGCCAAGTATCAAGGATTACAAAACAAGCGTTCTTTGATAAATATGGATTTTTGATGAAAAATTTACCGGGCATGCTAAATCGCAAGGTCACTAAGGATTACGGAGAGACAAAGGCAGATGTCAAGGACTACCAGGTTAGTAAATTGAGTTCATGCTCCGATAAGTGTCCACTGCAACAAAATTTTGCATTGCAGACGGCTAAGCAAGAGCTGTTTTCTGCATTCAAACGAGAGGATCTTGGCAGTTGGCTGAAAAAACCAATTGAACAAGACCAGTTCGGCCTTGTGGAATGACTGCATTCAGCTATAACATCATCTGGATACATATGTACGACAGTACATTTTTTAAAAAAAGACAGCAACAACGGCAAGCAATTAATAGATTTAGATAATATACTAGTTTTTAAAAAATCTTGCGTGGTAGACTGCAATTTTAGTTTTGTCCAATCAAATGAAAACCAATTAAATTTGATTGATAACCTGCCGGTGAAGCATCGGAATAACAACGACAGACAAATAGTTTCAAATATTGGAACAATGAAATTTTTCAGTAGAGTATTTCTAGAATAGAATGTAGTTTTTATGCTGGAACTAAGTAAAGAAGTATTATGGCGTTTTACTTAAAATAATTGATTTTATATAAAATTATATATAAATGATTAGTTAATATATATATATATATATATATATATATATATATATATATATATATATATATATATATATATTAACTAATAATTGTAGCTATTGGTGGTAGCATATGTAAACTGTCATGACATGTTTTCAAAGTTATCAAACGAATATTTCTTACTTCGTCTCACTTTGTTCAGTCTCAAAATTTGGTTATATAGTCAAGTTTTTGCGCGTGTTAATTTACATCATACATACGCATATTTTATAATATACACATATTTTTTAATGAAGCTAAATTGCAGTCTCTAGAACTTTAAATACGTTTTTTTTTTTTCAAATTTGGGGCGAAGCAGGCGTGTCATCCATTTAAATCAATCGTTGTACAATGTACGCGTGATGCCAATATTTCGATTTTTATCGATAACACTGCTTATGCAAAACACGAGTGTACAAGTAAAATGTCAGCTCTCGAGCTTTTGTAGTTTACGAAATTTCTGCGTGCATACGGTTGGACGGATGGACGAACATACGAACAGGGCTATATCGACTTAGCTCGTCGCGCTGATAAAGAATATATTTACTTTATGGGACATGCCACGCCTCCTTCTGGCTGATACATTCATTTTCACAAAACCATTATACGCTGAATTTCCATTTTCAATGAGTTCAGGATATAATAACACGCTACTTAGTTGTCTTGACATATAGGCATCAGTACTTTGCAATAATAATTTATCCGTAGTTCAAATTGGACACGGTCTCATATATATTCTTTTTTTTTTTTTGTTATATAAAGTTATGAATACAAAAAAATAAATTAACAACAATATAGAATTTACAGGGGTTATTGTTTCTATAACATCGAAATATACGTTGATTATTGATTTTATAAATTCTTTTCGCAAGTAATTAATGTAGAAACTACTTACTGAAAAATAATATACATATATAATGAAATCACTGTACCTTTCATAGGGTCAACTGCCGTATTATGACCCTGTTCGTACTATATATATGTCCAAAAATCTTCCGAATTAGTGCCATTATGTTATCAAATTTTCACATTTAGGTAATTTAGTATTTTTGGTGTAATAAAATTAAAGCTGCTGCTGCTTACCAAAATATAACAATTAATTTCCAATTTTTCTTTAAAGAACAGTGCTTGTCAGAAATAATGGAACATTAATTTCATAGGTTAGTTTTAATACATTGAAATAATTTCCGAGTAACCATAACAAATTTTGGATTGATAATTGTCAAGAGAGCACTTTTATCCACATATTAAAACACAGGCTTTACTCAATTGAAACCCTAAAGACTTGAATTAAGAAAAATAATTGAACAATTTTGCTTTTGATTTTGAGTTTATCTTGAACGAATGTGGCTAAGAGTAAAATTTAGATTTGCATAAAATTGCGTTCAAGTTATATTAAAAGTTTTCCGCTTCCATTTATAAGGGTTTGAATATCGAAGTTTAATAATTTTAATAATAGATAAAATAAATAATAAATAAGCAGTTAAGTCGACTCTATAGCTTCGACTACTAATATACTACTTCCACAATTTAAGAATGCCGTTGTTTGCGTATAATTGTGCCTCTAAATATACAAATAAATAAACTAATTTACAGATGTAAATGAAGATACGTAATTTTAATAATCATGCATTCTCTTGAACATATTAGAACAGTGGAATTCTAAATGATTCGCAAGTTAAATATCGACAAAAACAAATGCAAATTGGCAATTAATGGGCTTTACAAGTAAATACATATACTGATATACGGTTTTGCTGTGCACTTTCTACATACCTAAATACTTAAACACTGAAAACCACATTATTATTTATTTCTAAATTGTTTTTCGAGTACACCTTAAAGAGATCACATGGTATATTAATTTACGCGAGAGTGGAAGAAGAATAAATCATGGACTTTCAATCTAGTGTAGTTTGTACCAGTCTTCAATGGGTAAGGGATAAGTGGAATAACAATCAATCAAAAATAATGAAGAACATGTTTTTTACAACTATCCGAACTTTCCTCATACAAACATATCAATAATCTTACGATCACACACACCCAACCACAGAAGGCGTCACCTGCATATGGTATAATTTCACAATTTTTTTTTGTATTCTAGATGCCATATAATAATGCCACTACCAAAAACATAGCATATTAATAGAAGTTTGGATGGAGGGTCAATGTTCATTAAATGAAAATCGAAAAGTCGAGTTCTTTTACTTCCAGGATCCGTGTAGATCGATGTAGCTTATCATCCTTGCGCCTGCCTTATACTAGCAAATTCAAAATCTTTATCATGTCCATGTTTATTAAGTGAAAATATAGTTCGAGTTCTTTTACTTCCAGGATCCGTGTAGATTAACTTAAGCTTGTCGTCCTATCATGTCCATATATCTCGTGGTATCAAATTCAAAATCTTCATTATCTATTTTTCATATCTGCTATTGATGGTAGCAGTACGTGTTCGTTTTCCGCAGTAATTATAACCTAAAAATTCTGTTATAAAGTTATTTAATTTTATAGAGATTGGTAATAAAACATGACTACAGATATTTGTTTCCAAATTCATTATCTTAAGTTGACATTGTCTGAGACATCTATATACGGCTGAACTTTAGCGTAGATTGTACTAATAATCGTGTGGCAATCCGTTTTATTGCTTTAATGCTACTCAAAAGGATTGAATTAGCTTCCAATATGCATAATGTCATCATAGTGTAACTTTTTTTTTAATGAATTGATATAATTTAATTTGTTCTCTCGATTTTAAAAGTTATTTTCAAGATCTCAACACATGAGATGCTAGTATTGTTACATATAACATAGTGTTCTATGTACAAATAAAAAAGCTTCCCTAGTTCTTCCCAGTCGTTTCATATTTAGGTTGACTTTATATCGTCATGTGGATTCATATCCAACAATAAAACAATGCTACTAAATTATGAATAGGGGCAAATAATGTTGCAGAATAATAAACATACATATAAAGCAAAATTTGACCTTATATAAAATACTGTGATACTAAATTTTACTAGTACTTCCAGCATAGCTGCATTTTATCCATTCTAAAATATTCTAAGTTAAAAGTAATAAAATGTGAAACAAATACAAATTTTATAGAACACCCATCAATAAACCAAATTATACTAAATTTACAATAAATTGGTTAAATTAGTTTTTAAGTTAAGATTTGCAAACCAACTTTTTTTTAACAATTAGGCATTACGAACCACTAATTTGGAGATTTATAGAAACATTTTCAAAATTTGTTAGCCAGATGTTAAGAGAAAAACAAAAACAAAAATATGTATGTATATTATATGAATGTCCAAAGCACCCATAAAATAGCAACTCTTTGTTGGATTTGTATTACACTTTCACACCATATTTGTTAAGCCCAGTAATGAAGTATAGTCTTAAGATATCAAAAATGTGCGTGCAAACCCTTGTATCTTTATTTTTACAATTACAAATATAATATTTTCATGTCAAGGCTAATGTATTTGCTCTATTATTACATACTATTTAAGACACTTGTACTTAAAGTGTACAATTTTAGTTTCTGTATTTGGTCTATTTTATTGCACATATATGATTATGTATATAATAGTTTAACAGATATACGGGTTTTCTCAATCAAACGATATCCATGATCCTAAAGCTCAATTTTTTATTTTTTCATTGCAAAGTATTCCTTGTACTCAATGCCAAACCAATTTCTATGCCTAATGCAAAATCGAACTAGATCAATCATTCATTTGGAATTAGACCATTGGGACTCACATAAGATAGGACAATTGTTTCCAATTCTAGATTATCATGAGCCAATTGTTAAAGTCCTCACTTCTCTATAACATGTAAAGAAGTGAGTCGTAATAAATTGGTATACAGAAAATACTAATAGAATCTATAAAGAAGTAAGTATTAACACCACAGTAATTTATCCCCAATCGTTTGTGTATCTATCAGTTTGAATTATTGTTATATCAATGAGTATAGAAAGTATATTTGTTTTAACAAAGCTGCTAAGAGATTTTCCGAAGGAATCATAGCATGGTTGGATTTTTCCTGCTCACAAACAATTAACAGCTTCAATACCCATCAATTATTTTAAACTGAAGCTAAGTGTTTCAATATCTGCGTTTATACAGGCCAATAGACTTGTCAGATTTTGCACATATACAAAATTATCGATTAGCTAACTTGAATGCATATAATTCGAAGCTGTTAAGTGTGGAATCGTACGTGAAAAGCATTGAAAACAGAACCTTAGATTCATGTTTCGTAAACGAATCATATTTGTATGTATTCAAATACTTTACCTAAAGAGAAAAACAATAGATAAATTATATATGAATAAATTAAGATTAAAAACTACTTACATAAAAAGACAATTAACTTTTATAGCTGCATGTTCTACAAAATTCTATTTTAATTAATTGAAATCTTCACAGTTTTACTCGCTTTTTTATTTATAGAAACTAATAAGAAATAGTATATATATGTAGAAAATATCTACACAGTTTGTTGCACATTGTTACGAATGTTTGGCCCACGCCAATTTACATATGTATTACTGAAATGCAGTGTATACCTATTATATAGGTGTTTTTTTTTATGAGTTATGTAACCGATAACATAAGACAAACAAGAAAAAATAAACAATTCTTAGAGTTTCGCCTAATACAAACTTATGTACAGCAAATATGCAATCTGAAAAAAGCTGTTAAGAATTCCATATTATAACGTATATTTGACTTCATATATATGTATATATATAATTTTTTTTTTTGTTTTTTTTTTTTAATAGACTAGGTATAACATTTTTAATTGTTATTTGTAATGTAAAAAAATAAAGCCCAAACTTTTAATGAAGACAAAATTATTTATCGAAGCCGTCATTTCAAATAAATAGTAAATAATTATAACAATAGAATTTCCTCTTACGTACGATACAGTATGCTTCTTTAGACTAAGAGGCAAACCTATGACAAAAATACACATATTGTGAACAGTAAACTGATTTATTTATCCATATTATAAAACGAATTCCGACAAATGATCTTAACATTTTTGTTACCATATGTATGCTTCTTTGGACTAAGAGGCAAACCTATGACAAAAATACACATATTGTGAACAGTAAACTGATTTATTTATCCATATTATAAAACGAATTCCGAGAAATGATCTTAACATTTTTGTTACCATATGTACGAATGATCGTTTTTCTGGAACACAAAGCATGAATCGACGAATATAAATTTTAAAAACATACATATATACAATTCAAATCAAATCATAATTTACATGTTAATTTAAAAACATACATATGTAAAGGCAAGTATAATGTCTTTGAAGAGATACCAACCCATATTTTTAAATCATACTATAATGTTACGGAATAATTATTTTTATTTGCTACAGTTAGGAAACAACAATTAAAATATAGTAATATTATTGTAATCTTAAAATATGTACACTGTATACAATTAAATGCTTTATTTACTATAGAGATAAAAAAAATTTTCTTTTAAGGTAACTTATTGACGAAATAGCACATATCACATAGCACACATATCTGTTTATATATACTTGTATATGTTTATTGAAAGTTTTCTGCTAATTAGCAATCTTTCTATGTGTTTGCGATTGTGTCGATTATCAGGGGCAATACCAACCGGAATGGGCAATAAATTGATTCGACTACTACACTCATCAATTTATTAAGCTCTGAAATACTAACTTAATACTGATCAAATAAAACTCCTATAAACAATTTAAAAAAAAAAAAAAAAAAAAAAACCAAACAAGTAAGAAAGCTCTAGTCGAGATGGCTCGACTACGAGATACCCTGAACCCCGAAAAAAAAGCCAAAACTCTTTACATATAAGCGCGCTCTGCGAACCGCGCAGTTGCTGCCGTGGCTTGGGGGTAGATTGGGCTATACTTTGGACGATTATAATTCCATTTCTAGATGAACGATCTTCATGAAGCTTTCGAAATATATTAATAGCATATTCTAGTATCTAAAATATGTTTTTTCTAATGGGTGAGCGAAGGGGGCGTGGCATCCAAAATCTGAAAACGGACAGGCCTATATCAACTTATTTTATTGTGCTGATGAAGAATATATATAATTTATGGGGTCTGTGACGTCTCCTTCTGCCTGTTACATACATTTTCAGAAAAACATTATACCCTGAATTCACATTTTCAATGCGTTTAAAGTATTAAAATTGGAATTCTATGAAGTGACGAACTTTTATAAAGATTAGTGGGCCTTTGCCTTATATGTAATTTTCCATACTTCGAATAGACAAATCGTTGAATGGAAGCGATAGAAAATCGCCAGTGGCATTGAGATATGTGTGATAATTGTCCAGCCCCAAATACCGAAGAATTCAAGATGTGTCTGGCGAAAGACGGCCCGTCCTTTGATGAGGGTGTTGACAAACCATATGGCGATATTAGCAACCAATAGGAAGGTAATAATCTCTCGGCCGGGCTTGCGGCGCACCTGCTTAGAGCCTTTGCAGCGGCGGTGGCTAGCATGCAGTATGAACATCGTCTGCAGTGAAGTTTGCACAACACCAAAAACCTCAGCTATTATTCCTTCAACGCGGTCTGGGACCGTATCCCATTTCGCGAAATAGCTGCCTAGAATGCTAAACATGCCGTATAAGTAGACGCCTGTCTGGGCGACAACTAGTAGGAGATTATCCAAATCCATTGAGTGATGCTCGTCAGTTGTGTCCTTAATATATCGAAGATCGCGCATTAAGATCATGCCTGTCATGAATGCAATAGTCAATCAAATGGTCAGTTGCTGTTATAGTTATTACAGCTACGTACCCGTAATTACCGCAGAGGCGCACATGAAGTACATGAATGTCTCCCAGAGTGTCACCTCCTGGGTGGCGATCAGCTCGAAGCCGGGTTGCGTGTACAGCACAAAGTACATGATCATTGCTATTATTGTCATGACAATGATGAGTATGCCAAAGAAGAGACCCTTATGTGACTGGGAGCAATCAACAGAGAAGTGATGGGCCGGCTTCTGCGCTATTGGCTTTATGGAGTTTTTGCGGGTCTTGTCGATGTCAGGTATGGACTTAACTGTCTTCCACATTTCAAATAGAATAACTGCGCAAATCAGAGAGTATTCAATTGTACATGGAAAAAGAAAGGGGGACAACTGCTGAACCAAAGAACCCATTATTGTCGTACGAGAGCATCCTGAAAATGTGGCTTGTGTTGGCGTTACTACTGTTGTGAGGTTATTAACAGATGTTATATTGACTAATATTTTGTGAATCGTGTCTTCAACAGAACTGTTTTGTATTCTTAATCCAGTTCCATGTGGTCCATGAATCTGAAGCGATTGATTCAGAGCCGACCAGTCAGGACCGCCATGTGTGCCGTTGTGTAATACGGGATCGTGGTCTGGATCACTATCATGATGACTTATGTGAAATATTTCGTGCTTAGTTTCTTCAACCAGAACATATAACCATTCGCATAAGTTTGTGGCCACCATGTGCATAAGTCCGAAGCGGGAGGTTACCTTGTGACGTGCCATGTCCATATATGTGGTGTTAAGGAAGATAAATTGCACTTGGGCAATACAGAGGATCATACGGCAGATGGGAGTAATAGCTACAAAGACGTCGTGGCATCCAGGGTGACCATTCAGTTCGAAGAATTGACCAAATTCTAGCCCCGAATACACCATTGTACCGATAGCGAAGGCAATAGCACCAACGCGTAGATAGAAGCTTCCGAAATGAGTAACCTTGTGCTTAAGGTGAATGTTGCTGTTCTTCTCGTCTAAAATATTCGGAAGACAATATTTCTTTAATTTCATTAATTATATACATAAGAATAAATGAATCTTATATCTGCAAGAAGGCAGCTAAGGAAAATAGTAAAGTTGGAATCATGAAATATTTCACTTACGAAAATCCTTTAGAGCATTGAAGAGAGACCGATTACGAAATGCGCTTATGTAAACAAATATAACAAATAAAATACTTCCAGCATATAGGTAAACATAAAAGCCTTGATAAACATAAGTTGGGATTTGATCTGAAATTACTTCCGTGATAGGAAGGCACACACCTAAGAGCACTAGAAGTTTGCAATAGGTCGCAGACAGTGCCGAACTGATAGCATCACTATAAGAAAATGGACATATTAAAGATGATTGATAGTAATATTGCAGATCCGCCTTACTTGCCCGTTCTTCGGTTCTTTTCTTTTTGTTGTTTGGCTTGAAAGCTATGTGCACCACTGTCGTAGTTAGAGCTGGAGCCATTACGAGCACTTGCAGTGCCGCTTTGAAAGTTTATCGTTGCCGTACTGCCGGTGGCTGTTCCATTAGGATTTCTTTTTTTAGAATATAAAAATTGAAGAAATAAAACGAAAAGCTGTTAACAATTTTTGATAGTACAGTAGAATCCTGTTATAACGACGCTCAGGGGACCGTCGATTTCCCCGGAAGACGCTAAAATCAACGCTATAAGCGGAGTTGTTATAGTCGGATTTAACTGTATATTTGACGAAGTTTAGATATCATAGTAATAAGAAGACTAGTTGTACCCTGTATTTCTGGAGCTTCGTGGATGAAGAAAATTACTATGATCTTTGCGTCCTACTCCAGGTGGTCGCTGAGTCAAGATCTCCTGTAGCAGTATCGAAGGACGTCGGGATACCTGAATTGTGTAGGCTGAATCGTCATGATGTATACCATTAGCTGAGAGGGGCAGAAGGGCCTGTCGCTGACTGCCATGCTCTACGAGCTCCAAATTCGTCTGAGATTTCGCTAGCGGCGATATTGGGTGTGACATAATAGGTATGTTATGGTAACCGCAATTATCACATGTGGTGCGAGCGTACCGCTTCACGGACTTTGAGGTAGCAGAAATAGTCGAGCTATTGTAGCCGGACTGCGGTTTAATCTCCGGTAGCGGAGCCGTTGCAGGCGTTAGACGAGAGAAAGATATCGATTTTTTTGGTTGCTTAATTGTAATGTATTCGCAGCTGTCGCTAAGTACTTGATTTCTAACAAAGTTAGGAGTCAGTTAAATTACAATACTAGGAAGCTGACTGCCGACTACAGACCTCAAACGCACACTCGCACAAATACAATCCTAGCTCTGCTAGCCTTGTGCTTGATATGAGTAACTCCTAGCTCTATTCAGCCAAGAGTTTCCAAAGCAACTGATATTACAACAGCGCACTTGGCCAACTAAAGACGATAATTTTTGTAGATAAAAGTGTTGGTATCATGAGGACTACAGTCGGATATATATATATATGTATATGATTTGCTTCTAATGGGTTTTTGATTGATTTTGTCGCACATATTTCTTAAATTTTAATTTGGATTGAAGCTCACATAATTAGAAAATAAAAGACAAGTACACGGGTGTTCAATTCTACATAAATGTTATGCCTTGATAACACACACCAAAAATGTCTCTGATAACACACACCAATCCCATTTAAAAAAATAAAAACAATTTGGATATGTGACATTGATTTATATTTGTCATATAATTTGATTCAATTTACAATCAGCTCCCATTGAAAATGGGAAATCAGGGCTTAATGGGAAATTAAGGCATACTGATTTTGTTAATTGCATGTAATAGGCAGAAGGAGGCATGGCAGACTTCATAAAATATATACATATATTCTTGATCAGCTCGACAAGGTGAGCCGATTTAGCTCTATCCATATGTGCGATCGCGTCGATCTCAGAAACTATAAGAGCTAGAAACTTGAGTTTATATTAGTCTCAAAAAGATCTTCATTTCTTACAAGTCGATTTCGGAATCTATGTACATATGTATGTATATTTCGCTGAGAGCGTGCTTATGCGTGCGTATGTGTGTATGTGCGTGCATATGTTGTTTGTTATGCATGTAGAAAATAATTGTAGAATTCAGGGGATTTTGAGTCGATCATTCTCGACTAGAGCCTTCTTACTTACTCAAGGATTTAATCCTTGTTACATCTGCAGAAATGTCAATGGCATAATTCTTGTCTATTAGAGCATATTGTATAGTATGCTGTGTAATGCTATAATCTTAACCTACCTGCCTGAATAATCTAATCAGTGTTGCCAACTTGTGTTTAGTAAAAAAATCTGTTTTTAACGGGAACGTACTTTAAAAATATCTGAAATTTTGTATAAAAAAATCGATTCTTCCATAGTGCCAATTATATTTTAATAATTTTTTGGCAACTCGTAGTCATGGCAATATATCTTCTTCACTTGTATCAGTTGATACGTCAATAAAAAACTATATTTTGTATCGCCAATATCGAGAACAAGGTTATACAAAAAACGTTTCTAATAAGCTGATTTGGCAAAACTGAATTTAATAAGATTCATTTAAATCATGCGATCAAGACAGTTGGAGAATAATTTGTAGGTGGAATGTGAACAATATTGCATCCTTGAAAAAGTTGTTGATGCTCTACACTTCTCCTACACTCTACACTAAGTAAAATACTATTGAAATAGATTTCTGATACAGAGCATTTAGCTACAGATAAAGTTATTGCATTGAAATGAAAATAGTGATAAATAAATAAGAAATGTAAATACAAAGTCATTGGATTAGATTTAGGCTTCGTGTCGCTTATTCTTGGGAAGTTGTGTTAAGTGAAATAGTATTGACCTCTAAAATTCAATTTACCTGAATATATTCTATGCTTACGTTCTAATTTTGGCCACGAATCGCGACGTGCTAATTTTACATTAAACAAGTCTGTCTGTATTAACGAAGCCCAGCTAAATGAAACATTAAATAGAATATTTTGCTTTAAGCTCTATGTATGAAACCAATTTGATTTAGGTAGAATCAGTAAATTGTTAGCATTTTTTATAGAAGGAGGCTATTGGGCTTGATTAGGATGACGAGCTTAAACGATATAACTATTTTCGTCTGTTAGTCCGTGTGTCCGTATGTTCGTATGAACGTAGAGATACAAAAGCTAGAGATTTGAAATTGTACATGTATGTCATACGCAGTATGAGTTTCTTTTATATTTTCGGCTTCACTTTTGACTTTTAACTAAGATTCAATACCGAACGAATATATTATGTCCTATACAGTTACATAAGTTTACTATATCCAGCTATTACATTCACATATAATTATCCTAGAACTAAGAGTCACACATACGCAATTTCATATGTATGGACATATACCAAAACAAATTATGTCATGATTAAGCATTTTAAAAAGACATATGTATGTATATTGACATGGATATTTGTGGTCAATTTATTCATCTGAAACAAAATCACACACTTTTTAGCACGCGTCTCAATGCCGACTTTGTAATGAACGCGTTGCTTTGTTTTCCATAAAGAAATCGGATCATCATAGTAGACGTTTGAGCTTATATTATTAAGTGACATATTGAAACGTATCTATTTGAACCATTCACAAGAAATGCTCAATCAAAATAATGTCCTAAGCACTGCCGACTATATAGCTATACGTTGCCCGAAGTACTAAAAGCTTGTGATATTGCTGTCTGTTGCTGCGGTTGACACTGCTTTCTGTCAGACACTGTTTGAACAGTTTATTAGCGATTTATTAGCTTTCACTTTGTTGTTGTTAAATATGCTTTTAATACACAGCTTAACGAAAATTAAATTATTTTTGTAAGTCTGTGTATAGCGCGAACACATCGATTTTGTTTTTAAAAAATGGATGACTTTTCTCATATAAATTTTATCGCTTACAAATATTATCAAAAATTAGTTTTAAAACAAGTAAGAATGCTCCAGTCGAGACTGGAACCTGAACCCGCAAATATAGGCAAATTGGTGAAGGGGACGTGGCATACAAAATCTGAAAATTACAAAATCTGAGTATCCATAATATCTATCTAAATATACAAATGAAGTCTCTCTCTAAAACGGTGCATAAGTTATGCTTAAAAAACGTAAAAAAAGTAAACGAATTTTCGATTACTTATCGATAATTAGGAAATGGGATGAGTTATCGAAAAAAGTTCGTACTAATTTAATACAATTTCGGTTTTTGTCAGATTTTGGATTCCTGCCCCAATTCACCCCCACACCCCCAAATGTGTAATCTGAAAGTTTGATTACGATTGTCCGTCTAGAAACAGAATTATTAATCAAATAAGTTCTCGCAACATAAAACGTGGCAGAGCAAGCGAGACAGCAAGACGCCTGCAATTTTCCTTATCCGCCCACTAGGGGCGTGGCAAATCGGAATATGCATGCGCCCGTATGCCAGTAATCGTATTAGTTGATGAGCTGGAGAGTTGCAATTTGGAATGTATACTCGCGGTGCCAACTTAAGTTCAAAAAGCTATGGCGGATTTATCTACGCCATTGGGGGCGTGGCAAATCGGGAAAAACGTATCTTCTACAGCTTTAAAGCTAGAACGCTGAAACTTTGCATGTGAGCTAAGGTAATAATTCTATGAAGATCGATCAAAAAGTTATATGTCTACGCCGATTGAGGGCGTGGCAAATCGGACCTGAATATATAGTGATTTTTCAAATTGTGCTATATTTTGAACACTATTGACACTAGAGACTTGAAATTTGGAATGTATATTCGGGTTGACTACCCAATCAATAAGCTATGGTAGATATATTTACGCCCACAGGGGGTGTGGCAAACCGCCAAAGTTTATATCTCCTACATTTTTACAGCTAGAAGCTTCAAAATTAGATGGTCCAGTTACCAATTGCCTCCTCTATCGATGACCCTAAAATAATTTTAGCCTCTTTGGGGGCGTGGCATATCTAAAATACCCTGTAATTTTCTCAATTTTTAATGAATTAAAAAAATAAAATTTAAAAGTTTTCGATTAAAAAACAAAATTTTCCAGCGGTATTTGAATCCAGGTCATTTTACAATAACATGTAATCGTTAGCTAAACCTAAATAAGTCACTGCTACACTGCACACAATTCAATCGCAATTCTTAGAATGTTATAGCATGTAGCCTTTGTATGTATACATCGAAAATCAATTAATTTGCGCGCACAACAGTTTGTTCCTTGCAATGTACGTTTGCTAATTGCCGAAATATTTCGTTTATTAAATGTTTATTAAATAAACAAAATGCACCTATGGGAACAGAGTATATCGCAGTTAGTTGTTCCTAGTTGCAACGTTCTTCCTTGTTTTTATATTTTTTTATTATATTTGTATATTAATTTTATAAATTACACAATTCATTGTGTACATTACACAATTCACATTAGCGTTACAGCTAAGTATTTAAAAAAGATGGAGATGATAATAAACCATTCGTAGTCTCACCTAAATGTCACTGAAGGCATTCGCTCGTATCTCGCTTGACGAATCAGCTCCAACATTAAATTAATTCACGAAGTGTTCTTAAAAATGATTAAATAAGAGAATAGCAGCGATGGGACTTCAATGGAAATTAAAAGTGCAGGCGCCTCAGTTGATGTAAGAAAACTAAAAAAGCAATGTATTTCCAACTTGTTCTTATCATTTCAGTTTGATAGCGGTAAGAATGTTGTGTGACTCATTGCTTTGTAGGCAACGCCTTTTACCAAACGAGATTGTGTGATTCATTTATAGTTAAATCATAGGTATTAAATCGGACTTTCGATGTGCATGGCGTTTGTCAGTGACAAATGACCGTACATACATACATACATATATGTATATACATAGAAGCAGGGGCTCACAGCTAATTTTAAACAGTTTATTTAAAAAAACAAGTAAGAAAGGTCTAGTCGAGACTGTTCGACTATGAGATCCCTTGAACCCATCTTCGAACGAATAATGAGGCTCTAACTCTAAAGATGAACGATATATAATTTTATAACTGCTTCTCGATAAATGTTTTTATCGCAAACTCTTGAAATATAAAAGTTATCGAATTTTTGAGACAAACTCGAACTGCGCGTGCAATATACAGACCTAACGCAAAAAGAAGGAAGTATCTACCTCTTATGTCTTCGGAAATCGACAGGTTCAAACATACGATCAGACGGATGGACGGACATACGGACGGACGGACAGAAAGACATGGCTATATCAACTTTTCTCGTTACCCTGATTAAGAATATATATATTTTTTTGGGAGTCTGCCATGCCTCCTTCTGCCTGTTACATACATTTAACAAAACCATTATACCCTGATTTCCCATTATCAATGGGTCAGGGTATAAAAAAGCATATATAAAATGATATTAAAAAAATTTAATTCCTGACTGTAGTCTAATGTTTTAGCTAATAAAAGATATCTTGTCCGATTTGGCGTTGGAGCCACTGTACATATATTCTTGATCAGACCGTCAAGTTGTGTCAATTTATCCATATCCGTCTGACTTTCTGTCCGTTTGTCCTCATGTGTGAACTATAAGAGCTAGAAATTTGAATTGTTATTTTTAGGTCCGTATATTGCACGCACACAACGATTTTGTATCAGAAAATCGATAATTAGTGTAAAAGATATGTATGGTGCATATGTATGTATATATGTATGTATGGTATGTTATGCGTGCAGAAACGAAGCGTAGGATTCTTGGAATATCAGTTCTTCGAAGGGTTATAGTACTCAATTAGTCTCGACGGGAGCTTTCTTATTTGTTATTCTTTTTAGGCGTAGATTGTACACCGGTTGAGCTAGATTAGATTAGACTTCAAAATGTATATTTAGGTAGATATTCGGTAGATATACAGAGATTTTGTAATTTTCAGATTGTAGATGCCCCCAATTTGAAAAAAATCAATTAATTTAAAATACTAGAGACTTGTTAGTTAGCATAGCGCATTCCTTTGGGATGACCAAAGACAATGTGCAGAATGTATTGCGAGCACTCTCGTTGCACTTAATCATTATTATAGCGAAATTGAAAATTTAATTGCCTATTAAATGAAAAGCATTTATATTAGTCTATATAATTCTGTGGTCCACAGTTATCTATTCTAATTTGAAAGGTTCAGTGTCTTCTGGAATTGATCTAGTTGCCTCTCCACACAGCATGCAGGTTTCGTCGACAACGAACTTGTTTCATTCAATTATCACAGCCCGCTGCTAACGAAACCTGAGTTCAATGTAGATTACTATACACAGCTCCCTACTTTTAAGTTACCCTTTAACACTAATTGAGTCCAAAAACATTGGAAAAAGTGCAAGATATCTGAAAATAGAACAAATAAAGCATTTATTAATAAACTATTCGTTTTTGTGCGTTTGTGTATTTGTGACAGTTAATGATAACATGCATCCATGAGATTCTAAAGTATATATATGAATACTTATGATATTATCTAATTCTCTTTCTATTTATACTCACTATATAGCCAAATTTAGGATTTGTGCTCGTGGAAGTTAATTAAAATAAACGGTATGTTTTAGTTGGGCAGCCACAATGAAAACAATCTTGTTTAATAATTTGAAAACTGTGTGTGCTAAAAACCACGCACACACTTCTTAAGTAAGTTGCAGAATAAATTTCAAGTTGTTAGCCAGCATCGAGGTAGCTAAGGTGCAGCAGTAAATTGCTACTGAAAAAGTTACAAACTTAAAACTCAATATAATTTAAAGTGGGTAAGAATTCTCGTAGTCAAATTCACTATGAGTATAGATTTTTCTACTACTATTATTATTTTTACTGCTACTATTATTTTTAAATCTAGAACATATTTATCTATAATATACATTTATAATGTATTTCATAGTAAATTGAAGTGTAAAGTAAATGAAAGTGTGATTTTATAAATTGAATAGACGAAGAAGTCGAGTAGAAGTCCGGTTTGTCATACTACTACAATTAATTTTCTGTCGCATCATGTATGAACCTGTATGCTCTTTGCTTGAAGAAAATCATATTACTATAGGTAGAAGATTCGCATCAGCCAAAATCAGTTTATACTCAAATATAAATCTCAATAATCGTCTATTATGACAATGGCTGTCGCTGTCGACCCGCAAGAGCAAGCACAGAAAAGGGTAAAGTCGTTGAAAATTTGTATGCACATTTGCATTTCAAGTAAAACGCCGGTTTGTTTTCTTTCCTTTTTCATCTGTTGCTTCTTGGTCTTCTTTTTTTTTTTACCGTGAACTTATTGGAATTCAGGGCATAATAGTTTTGCGAAAATGTATGTAACAGGCAGAAGGCCCCATAAAGTATACATATATATTCATAATCCTGTCCATCTGTCCGTGCGTCCATCCGTCCGTTCGTATGAACGCAGAGATTTCGTAAACTACAAAAGCGAGAGCTAAAATTTTACATGAATACTCTTATGTTAGCTAGGGAGAACGAGTTTATTTAGTTTTTTTTTTCGATAACTCACTCCATTTCCTTATTATCGATTAAAAATCAGAAGTCAACTTAGAGTATTAGTTTTCTTGCAGGATTCAGGGTATCTCGTAGTCGACCAGTGTCGACAAGAGCCTTCTTACTTATTTTTATAAGATGTAACGGTACTTGATTGTAATTTTTCGTAGTTTTCCATTGTAAGATTTTTCTCGCTTTTAAGCTGCAGTAAAACATTTGCGAATGCTGTTGGCAGGGCTCCCAAGTGATTCTGGCTTGAACTTGTCTACTCGGCAGACGTTTTCGATGTTGGTTTGTCGTTTGTCGCTCGCCGGTAACACCAATAGTCTTTGTTGTGACTGTGTTTGTTAACTGTCAATTTTGCGCTTTAATGAATGCAAACCCATGTATACATACACTCGCACGTCCCGATGCTGGATGTCATGGGTCAATGTTTTACGCTTACCTTTATTGTGGTATGCATGTAATATACATAGGTACATATATTATTAGGGTCATAAACTATTAGACTTTCCTCAGCTTTATCTGGATTCAATCGACTGGAAAGTTATTAAAGCAAGCATTTGCTTGGTAAAAAATGCCACCATCAAGTTAGTAAATAATTCACTTAAAATCAAATAACATTTAATTTGCTTTCAACAGAAATGTACAAGCCGGGCAGTACTTTAGCTAGTAGCTGGGTGCATCGATACTATTAATATAGGACTGTTGGCAAAAGAGAAGCGACGCGAAGAATGATTCAGACAACAACTAACAGAAAGGAGGAAAACTATGATGAGTGGATAAAGGTAAAATATGAAGGATTGAAATACTATTGAAAATATATAAAGGAGAAGACCAATTACGTTATTCATCTGTCGTGCACTTTGGTCTAGTGTGATATATTCTCGTAATTCTAAGAATCCACCCCGTACATATTGTTAAACTGAGATAGTTTCTAGTTTTCATGTAAATATGTTATTCTAATTTATTAAGCTAGACATGATTGTAGTACACCCTGGGATATTTGAACACATTTTTCTATTGTATTTTTGTTACAGTATACATGATTAAAAATAATGTGGATGCAATTGTAAGTATACTGTATGGTTGATAATAATTTTGAATTTGACATCGTTGGCATTTTTTCCAGATGCAGTCGTGCGTTCATTGCTGGCAGCAACCACAGCATTCCAGTAGCTGATGAGATGCCAGACGGTGGTTCACACCAGCTTGAAATGCAGAAGAGGGTGCAGACAGAGTTGTGGAAAATGACCGACAACTTTCAGGTCGTACATAGATGCCAGTTACGTAAGGTGTATCTCTATGGCTGCCCATTTTTTCACAACTGCATGTCGACAACTATCCCAAACAAACAATTCCATTATCCTGAAAATAGTCATCATAATTTACATCAAGCAGTCTTGGCGGATAATGCTAAAAAGTTGACGAACCTGAACGGTTCTCCAGACTTATTTACCGTCGATATGAAGTTAGAGGAACCTGCTTCAAAGATTGTTACAAAACAGTTGCTCAACTTTCAAGCTGGCGACTTGCTAAAAATTAATGAGTTGGAACTTTTAACATTATTTGAGAAGCCTAGTTTGGGACTGAATAGTTGCAAAAATATTGGAAGCGCATGTAACCTACATCTCGACCTCAATGAGTGTAGATGCGGCTTATGCTCTAAAAGGCAGAACGTATTAGAATCTTGTGTTTCAAGTGCCAAGCAGTTAGTCTATCAAGCTGTTAATGCAGTGTGCGTATTGCCATCCTCTGCCTATGTCCCTTCTCCCCACTGGAGGAAATCTAATTATTATTTCATAAACCTGGCTCATTTATTACTATTTATTGCGTGCGTACGTGGAGTGCCTTAGAACACAATAAGGTTTCCAGAAAGTACAGAAAGAAAGCTTACGCCAAATGTAATTTCAAATTAAAGCCGTTATGAATTATAAAATATAAATAATACTGAACAATATTGGTCCAATTAAAGATTTAAAGTGATCAAGTTTAAAAAAGCGTCAAACAAAAGCTTTGTGACCTACAGACCACTTATTAAAAGAATGGCTTTTGAAAACACAAGCATACAAGCTACTGTACATACCAGAGGGAGACTGCTAGAGTGACAAGATTGAGTTTGAAACTTACGCAAGTAATAGGGTTTGCAGTAAGCCAATTTAAAGCTAATACATTTAAAGTGCGGATAGTGGTAAGTCGCGGGTGATTGAGTTATCTGTGCACGGTAAAAGCCTAGTAAGAGTTAAATAAAAATTTTATATGAAAAAAGTAATTGACATAAAAAATTAGATTACGTCAAAGTTACTACACCTGCTAAAGGGTTGACCATCGGCTGCGCATGCAGAATCTAAATATATATTGTTTTTTAAATATACCTTTTAATTTTGTCAGCTTACAAAATTTTAATATTTAAAGGCTGAAGAAGAAGACTAAACAATAACCTAATTTAGTTCATTTCATCAAATACGATAGTTACTTGTGGAATGTGGGAGAGGATATAGCGGAGGTTCCCTTTTGTTGCGAATGGTACTCACACACAGACATGCAGAAGTGAGTGACATATGCGATGCGTCAAGCGGAAGCAGGCAAATTCAAGCCCACACTTGAAACTCGCACTGGAACTCAAACTCAAACTCGGTCCTCAGCAGCCACTAGTTGAGTCAGTAAGCTATTCATAAACGTGTGGGTGTGACTCTGTGTTGGGCTGTGTGCTGTGTTTCTGTGTTTATTCTATCTCGCACATTTCTCGCACATTTCCGCTGTCGGCTGTCGGCTGTCGGCTGTCGGCTGTGGGCTGTCGGCTGTCGGGTGTCTGCTCTATTCAGTACTTTTATCAGTTGTATCAATGGCCAAGTTTGGCGTTCCGTTGACAAGCGCAAATGTCTATCATACATTTTGTTTAAGTGCCAGTTAAGTTGGCTTTTCACAGCCAGCTCAAGCACTTGACTATGGTTATGTAATTAAGTTTTCAGACATTAAATCCTAATTGATAATTCTAGCCATATGTGAGGACAATAATATGAAATAATTTGCTTTTAAGTCCAACATCTGAAAATTACAGGATCTTCGTATCCATAGTATCTGTCTAAATATACAAATTTGAACGAACGAATTTTCGATTTTTTATCGATAATTAAGAAATGGGATGAGTTATCGAAAAAAACAAAATAACCTCGTTCTGCGTGACTAACATACGTGTATTTCAGCTCTCTAGCTTTTGTAGTTCCCGAAATCTCGACGTTCAGACGGAAAGACGGACAGACAGAAAGACGGACAGAGCTATATAAAAATATTTATTTGTGCTAATCAAGAATATATATACTTCTGCCTCCTTCTGCCTGTTGCACACATTCAACAAAATCATTATACCCTGATTTCAATTTTTTAATCGGTTTAGGGTATCCAAAAAATGTAAATATGTCTGTATTACTGATGTATACTGATGTCTTTAGTTGCGCCCATAGGTGAACTCATTGGAATTTAACTACACTCCTAGTAAATTTGGTCGGCAATAGACCATGACAGCATACAAAGAATCTGTTTGTTGGCCGGATGGCAGACTAACAGAATGTCTGCATATCTGGTTGGCTGGCCAAATGCGGTTTAATTGTGCATCAATAAACATAAAGAATGGGTACACAAAAGCCAAGTGAGGTAACATTAAAACGTACTAGTATGACGATTGTGTAACGGAGGCTCGGCTCACTGGCTTGCTGAGTGACTGACTGGTTTTTGGTTCGCGTTTACTGCGTTTCGTCAAACGAGTGAAACTGATTTCCTGATGCACTGCTGATGTTAAAATAATCTGTAGCCCTTAAATTCTTACTTTCGAACCACGTTAGCGCAGTTGCTACCTAATCAATACTTGATGTACCTTGTATATTTGTTGGTATTTAAAAAAGAAGTGAGAAAGCTCTAGTCGAGATTGCTCATCTACAAGATCCACTGAACCTTTCGAAGAACCAATGATACTGAACACACTGATATACGTACGTTTATGATCAAGAATTTTCAATGGGTTCATGGTATAATAAAAATAGTACAAATTGATTTAACGATATGAATTTTTTCGTCGAGTGAGTCGATCGATATCGGTACAAAGGAGAATAGTGAAACATCGAGAAACATTTTCTAACATTCAGTCAAAATAGGATTAATGAAAGCTGTGAGGTGCAATACGGTTTTTTTCAATCTGTTCACTACGGAAAGTATAGATCTGTGTCATATACAGTTCCTAGTTGGACCTAGTATAAATTAGAATATATAATCTGACTTTACCATGAACATTTTGATTTATAATTAGTAATGATTGACGGACGGATTTAATGATTGTAAAAACTAATCCTTTATTTACACTTGTTTAGAGTTGTATTAACCACCTGTTAGTGCTATGTAACATAAATTATCTGTTGCTCTTTAGGTGAAAGGTATTTAATGCATACTTACATACATTTAGTAAAGTTCAATATCAATAATATCATTATCAATAATATTTTTTCTTTGTTTAGTAGTTTCCAGATTCATTTATCACTTAAAGCGAACTATAGCCAAAGTTTTTTTTTTTTATTTTTTATTTTACACAGTTTTATTATGCTTGCACTAAAACAAAAATAATAGGGTACACTATTAAAAAAAACTTATTTTTTTGAACACAGAGTTTCCTTGACGCGGGCACGCCATTTAGAACGATTCAAGTGCAACAGAAATACAGCACAGAGTGAAAGAGCTAAGCCGGCGGTACTAAGCATTTGGTATGTACTTCCGCCTTGAACGTCACGAATTGAATGAGCCAACAACTGATTTTCATTTATAATGAAAACTCTTTACAGGGCAACAGTGAACCCAACACGACGGCGTGCCTAGCGGCAACGGTGTTTTTCCAACCCCAAATACGAGTGTGCATCCGAAAGAGCACGAACAAGGGCGAGTCGCGTCAGTGTGTGAGTGTGGTGCGGTGGGTGTTGTTTCGATTGTAATTGCGTATGCTCTGTGCCGGTCTGCACATGCCTGTATGTGTGTGAGAGAGTAGGAGAAATCCCTAACGCGTCGTATTCACATTGCCTTGTTTGGCAGCAGCAGCAGCATCAGCAGCAGCAGCATCAGCAGCAGCAGCACCAGCACCAGCACCAGCAGCAGCAGCAGCAGCAACAGCAGCATCAGCGGTAGCAGTAGCAACAGAAACAGCAGTAATGGTAGTGGGAACTCTATTGATGGCTCTTCCTTCAATAATACTCGTTCTTACTCGGCTAAATCAGTGTCACGATTCGAGCCTCGTGCCGGCGGGGAAATTGTGCACTGCTTCCGTCTACCCTACTTACTACCTACTGCCTACAACCTTAGTGCTGCCCATCGTGCTGGGGCATGACGATGACGTCGACCGCGCTGCGTGAGCCGCAGATATTCTGCTCACCGTTTCAACTGTTGCTGTCGCTGTCAGGGCCATTGACTGGACAGAGCCAAAACCAGCAAACCAAGGGCAACGCAGCAGTACTTTACGAAGCGTGAAAGTATGGAAATACATCACTCTTTCGGCGTATTTCGCAGCCAAACTGCCGTCTATACATATATCCAAATATGATCCAGCCAGGGGCGAGAAATGTTACGCAGACGACATAAATCTATGTTCCCAGTTAACTTCGTGCGACAGATGCCTGTTGGTGTGCGTCTTAGTTTTGCCGCAGATAAACTTCATTCAATATTCAATATACTGTGAAGTGTTATTTTAAACACAATCCAGAAGATACAAGCATTGCAAATGACAACAAGAACAACAGTAATGAGAATAATACATGACAGCAAACGTTTTGATAATGCGATTTATTGTTATATTTTGATTTATGCGTATATCAAACCTGTCAAGCTCGCAATAAAACGGATGCATTCAGTATGTATTAAGCATAGTGACAATACGGCACAAGATGCCAAGAAACCTACGGCTGATGAAGGATTTTTACCGATTTTAAAGTCTCATAGCTTGAGCAAGAAGCGTAAATATAATAATAATACATGACTCTGCTTCTAATAATTTATATTAATATAATTATTATATAATTATTATTAATAATAATCATTTTTCTTCCGAAAATCCGACAATATTTATAATCTATATGTAACAACTACAAACATTAGATATATTTATTAATTAATTTAATTGTATACTTCTAATGTATTAGCAGTATTATAATTTATCATTGGAGAACAAATATATATAATGTGCTAAACTGTCCAATGAGTTGGAAAATTTCAAGTAATTACGAAGCAAATTCAGAATAGATAATAATATTGGTGGACTCAACAGCAATAATGCTTAAAGGGCATTGGCGGTAGTAATGACAAGGGAAATGGTGCACTGGCCCGACGTCACAAAATGAGCTGCTACCATTTCACCCGTTAAGTGCACATTCACACACATGAATTGTTTTGGGGTTAAGGATAGAGGGCTTGAAAGTCCGCGTCTGACTGATTAGCGCATTGGTCGTCGCGTGCCCTTTTTCAAAGCTTGCTTACCAAATTAGTTCCAGTTTATCGCGCTTCTTTATTATGCCCTTGGTTGCTGCTAGCTGGTTTCTGGTGGCGTCCGCCAGCAGCTTTGCATAAAATTAACAAACGTAGCTCTTCAATATCTACCATAAATAAATATATAACGAACTGAAAGACATATTAGCTTTTTCGAAAGTAGCCCGACCTAATTATATCTTAACCGTTTTCTATATTTCTGGCTTCTGCTCGTCATTTTAAATCTGAGTTCAACTTTAGTGTTTCTCTATACTGCTGGTAGACAGTGTAAAACAGAGAATGTGACTTAATTTTGCTGATATTTTTGAAGGGCTTTGCGCCCATGTTTCCATTGCATAATTGAGATGATAGTCTATGCACTTTAAGTGCCGTGTGGCTGGAGTCTTATCTCCCACGCATATTAATAATGGTTTCGTCATTAAGAAACTCAGATGTAGACAGCAGGTAGTTAAAAACCGTTAGCCAGCAGCATTTGATGCCGCCAATTCAACAAAAAATCAAGGAAAAGTGCCATGGGATCTGCTGGAAAAATGTGAAATCACAACGTACGAGAAACTAAACAACGCCCGGCCAACGGGCAGAGATTCCATTTTAACATCTCATTAACCTAAGCAGACACAAAGTCTGGGAGAATGGAGGAGCTACAGGATGTCTGTATTCCTTGCTATAAGCTGCAGTTTAGCGATTCCGCCCACTTAATTACCTGTCACATTTCATTTTAGTAACAGCGACGACGCCTTTCTGTAAAGATAGATCCCATTGAAATTAAAGAAAATATGTAGTATCCTCTTATCCGCCACAAATACTAAAAAATAACTAAGTGTGTTCCGTTCTAAAGAATGCAGCTATTAAACACTACTAGTGTAAGTATCTATTTACTCAATAATTATGTACTTTCAGATTTCCTATTAACTTCGATTCATTTCTAACGACAAAGATAGCATATCAAGTATCTTCTATTGTGACAAAGAGTTTCAGGCGCTTCTTGTGCACTGTCTTTCTGATTTTAGTTAAATCTGCGAAACCATTAATTCGACATGCGATCAAGTTGATTATAATCCGAACTATATAAATGTATGTATAAATACACATTTGGAACGTAGCGCTTTTAATGTATTGAATATACACGCTGCCTTCCCAAAAGTTTTTTCTGCAAATTTTTCTTGGCTGCATTTTCGAGCATCACATTGTTAGTTGGAATAGTTATCTAATGTAAATAACAATGCACTGAATATTACATTCTCTACAAGTCAGATACGTTTCAGTCTCCGTGAAAACTTGAAAAATTTAAAACTTGCCATGATTAATGATTATTTTGAATTTTTCCCAAGATTAATGTCAAGCTTATTGAAATTAACAACAGGATACGAAGCTTTTGGCTTCACTGTTTTACTTTAACTGCAAGTTGCAAGCTGCTTAAAAGAGTGCAGACATGTTTGACAACATTTTCGAAGTGATTAAAAACTTTCTGAAGTGGAGTGTATTAAAATGGGATTAATACCAAACTATGACAGTACATACTTCATAAGCGGTAGCCACCAATTTTAATACCCTGAACCCATTGAAAGTGGGAATTCAGGGTATAATGGTTTTGTGAAAGTGTATGTAACAGGCAGAAGGAGACGTCGCAGACCCCATAAAGTATATATTTCTTGATCAGCACAAAAAAATAAGTTGATATAGCCCTGTCCGTCTGTCCGTCCGTCCGTATGAACGTCGAAATTTCGGAAACTACAAAAGATAGACAGTTGAAATTTTACATGAATACTCGTATTTTAGTTACGCAGTACGACTTTATTTTGTTTTTCTCGATAACTAATCACATTTCTTAATTATTGATAAAAAATCGAAAATTCGTTTACGTTTTTCGAGCATAACTTCTACACCGTTTTAGCTAGACACTTCAACTATATTTAGATAGATATTATGGATTCGCAGATTTTGTAATTTTCAGATTTTTGATGCCACGACCCCTTCGCCCTCAATTAGAAAAAGCGTATTTCAAATACTAAAGACTTGTAATTTGGCAAATAGACACATTTGAATGCTAATAATATATTCATGAAGATCGTCCATCTAGAAATGGAGTTATAAGCGTTCAAAGTACAGCCTATCCCACCCCCAAGCCACGGCAGCAACTGCGCGGTTAGCAGAGGGCGCGCTTATATGTGCGTAAAGAAGAAGAATATTAATTTTTTTTGCAGGGTTCAGGGTACCTCGTAGTCGAGCCGTATCGACTAGAGCCTTCTTACTTGTTTTGCCAGGTCCGTGTATTGCACGTCGTATACGAGTTTGTTTCAAAAAATCGATAAGTTTTTTCGTTTCAGAGTTATCGATTTTGACGTTTATCGAGAATCAGTTATAAAATTATATCTCGTTCATCTTTAGAGTCTCCAAGTTTTCTGCACATATATAGATATTAATTTAATACAATTTTGATTTTTGTTAGATTTTGCATACCGGCCCCAAATTCGCCCCCATCCCGCGAGTATACATTCCAATTGCAACTCTCTAGCTCATCAACTGGTTACTAGCATACGCGCACATGCATATTCCGATTTGTCACGTCCCTAGTGGGCGGATCGGTAAAATTTTTACACTTTATAATTCGGCAGCATACATGAGTATATGTTCCAAATTTCAAGACTCTAGCTCTAATAGCGCCGGAAAATATTGCGTTCACATATATATATATATATATATATATATATATATATATATATATATATATATGATTTTTCTTTTATTTTTTTTTGTAGGAAAGGACTATTATTATTTTAGCTTACAGCACAAATGACCCTATCTATTAGAAGAACAACCCTTGAATATAACGTGCAAACGGATATGAATTTTAAACGCAAAGTGAACTGAAATTAAGCGACTTCCGTTCAGATGTCTCGCCGTCTGGACAAGCGATGTTCGAAACATTAGATTCTGTTTAGCATAGCAGAGTGTTGATGTCACGTAAATTTACAGCTGAACCATTCGAGTATACTAAGCTACCATATTGAATAAAAACGAATTTTCTAATCCACAATTTAAATTTTCAGATAGTTCTTAAATATGGTCATTCCTTAATTTGATGTTCTTCAATGCTTCAGCAGCAAAGGCATTAAATAATAGATTTTGCTATGGGTGAGAGCAAATACTTTTACACGAGTTTAATAACTGAACGGCAGAGCCAAATTCAAAATAGTTACTTTCCTGTCCTTTTGCCTTTGCTTCCATTTAAAAGCTCAAATTTCTTTATAGCTTCATTCGATTCATGATTTTATTTTCGTAATCTGAAAAACGTGCACACGTGAGATTATTAAAATTGTGTGGCCCTGGATGTGATTTCCCTTAACTTTTATTTTGTCATTTTGCTTTTTAAAGGATAGGGAGTTCCTTCCTTCATTCCTGTTCTTCGTAGACACTGTAACTTTACCTTAAATCGCAAGAATTGCGCTACGTATAGCGGAGAAGTTACATGCACACCTTTCAAACAAGTCATCATAAATGAAGAGCATATCAGCAAAATCATATCAAAAGTTCCATGTAAAAAACGTCCAGAGAAGACTAATACCTTGCGTCAACGCCATGTGTAAATGGGAGATACTTCGTAAAAGATTATTTATTATACGAATGTAGCTTGTATGAAGTAGACTAGATGTTGATGTACATATATGCATATACAAAAGTGTATGTGAATATAAATTGAATCTAAAAGAGAAAAATCGTATTTATATTATTTGATTAGGGAGTTGAGTTTGGATTTGTCTGCTTAGTGATTCCTGCTGTCAGCACTATGCTGCCTGAGCAGCTATTCAAGAATTCTCTACTTGACCTAACTATGTGTTACTTGAATCAATAGCATCTATCGGCCATTGTTAAATTCAGTTACTGTTTTAAAAATAATATTCAAATTTGATTAAGGAAAATAATGCTTATAATGAGGGCTTCGAGTATCTTGTGAAATTATTATTATATTTTTTCAATGTTCTTTGACTGGACAATGTTGTTTTTCTCTATGAAATTCAGCTCAAACTTTTGCATTATCTGTACCCTGTCTATGACACCTTCTGCCTTTCATTTGGCATATTAACAAAAAAGCATAGACAGCTATAAGATGTTTCGAATGGCTAAACCAGGGTAGACATCAAATATTTATTGTACATAAACGCGAAATTAGAATTCAATTAAATTTTGGTAAGCAAACATGCCCGATTAGATACGAACTGCAGGAAAAGAGTATGTGCTTTTAAATTAAATTTTGTGTCAGTTATCCGAAAACTTGGCCAGCATGATTTATGTAGATTTTAAGGTTTTCTTAACTTTGAGTTTTCTTCCTCCTACTCCTGCTCCACGCACTGTACTCACTTCTCCTGTCTAAGACTATGAAACAAAACACCGAGTCCTTTACTGCTTGTTCGCTTGTTCAACTGTCTGTTGTGGTTATTGTGGCTGATTGTGTGTGATTGTGTTTTTGCGTGTGTGTGTCAGTGTGAGTGTGACAGACATTTGAGTAGCCGAGATATCTGTCACGTTTATTAGCAAAGCATTCCGGCAAAGTTGGCTGACTTGATCTGATGGGGTCAACCGTTTTAATTCTTTTTGTTAACTTTGATGGTGTGACAGATTAAATCCACTATGCTACTAGGTAAGATTAAGGGCGTAAAGTAAACAAAGAACTATCCCAAAAAATAAATAATTTTAAATAATTTGATGTAGTATTCAATACAACTATGAGTATTTGTTTAAAAATCAATTTCATCGAAACGTTCAATAATCTTATTAAACATAAACTGAAAGTAATTTTGAAATTAATTTGTAGACCCCAGTCCTTACTGAGTAAGCACACTTTTTTAAGGTTGATTCGCCAGGCCTAGAGATCTCTCTAGTCTAGACAAGTCAAGGTGATGCCACTGATCAAGAATTTATCAAGGTTGTGATGACTGAAATGCTTACGTTTGCCATGTGCATGATGTTATCTCCGTTTTAGCCATTGGAATGGTTTTAGGAGATAAGGGGCACGACGGCTAGATTTTCAATTTCATTTGCCACCTGCGTCATAGTCGAATGTTCTGGCTGATGGACAAAGTTAGCAAAATGAACACTGAAAAAATGTCTGAAGTGAATTTATATTTGCTGCAACGAATCGTGAATGCTCTCTCATCGACCGATAATATCAAAGTTAGTTCAATAATCAAGGGACTCCATTGTCAGAAAGAGTATTTGCTCATATATTTTTCAGCTGTTATAAACAACGGAAAATTCTGTTTATTTGTAGCTTTATGTCTAAATGTTCGTTCAAGTATCTGCAGGAACTACAACGAACTCGAAGACGGAGTTTGAGTTGGAGTCAGCTCTGCTGGTAAAAGTGAAGCGTATCTTTTACTACTGCTAGAGCTCCGACGCAGCGCATCGCGTCGGAGTCGGCGTCATTCATATTGCCACTGCGTTGGTGTCAGAGTGAAACGGTAAATAATAAACAATACGCAATGGTGTTCGCTGTGCATTGCCATTTTTATTTTTATTTATTCCTCTGTGTTGTGTTGTGTATGCCAGCGTGTCCGCACGCATCTTACGGCAGGTGGTGCTAAGCGAAACAAAATAAAACTGGGCAAAAAATGTCTTACAACTTTTAATTAGTTTTTGCTTAAAACCCAGTCGCAGCGAACGTCCAGCATTCAGGCATAGACGAACGTGAGGAGATGCTGCGCTAAGCGCATAAATTGACTAGGTGTAATGAAAGACCGTCGGCTGATCTCAGAGAGATGGGACATAGCTTTTCTCATTTCAATATTAGAATTAGGCTGTATAAGTCTCTGCCCGGGTAACATTACCTTAAATCTTGGAATCTGTCATGAATTTGCACTACAATGGAACTTACATTTAATATATAATAAAAGAAGTAAGACGGCTCTAGTCGAGACTGCTCGACTACGAAATACCCTGAACCCTGCAAAAAAAACTAATACGCTTCTTTTTTTCGCATGTATTATAACTGCGTAGTTGATGCCGTGGCTTGGGGTTGGGTTGGGCTATACTTTGGACGCTTATAACTCCATTTCTAGACGGACGATCTACATGAAACTTGCAGAATATAATAATACCGTAATAATAATAACAAATGTGTCTATTTGCCAAATTGCAATTCTCTAGTATTTGAAATGCGTTTTTTTGTAAATTTGGGGGCGAAGGGGGCGTGGCATCCATTTAAAGTCATTAGCGTAAACAGTGTAGAAGTTACGCTCAAGAAACGAAGAAAAAGAGAATGAATTTTCGATTTATCGATAACTAGGAAATGGGATGAGTTATCGAAGAAAACAAAATAAACTCGTTTCTAACAGAGGAGTGTTCATGTAAAATGTTCAGCTCTCTAGCTTCTGTATTTTACGAAATCTCTGCGTTCATACGGGCGGACGGACGGACGGACAGGGCTTAATCAATTTATTTTGTCGCGTTGATCAAGAATATATATACTTTATGGGGTCTGCGACGTCTCCTTCTGCCTTGAAGGGATTGGGGTGGATTGGGGGCCGGTATAAAAATCTAACATACATAAAAACTATATTGAATATATATTACTATATACTATACTATATATATTATCTATATATTTATATATGTATATGCAACAAACTCTGAGACTCTAGCTATTAAGATGAACGACATAAAATTTTATAACTGATTCTCGATAAGGTGTTTAAACGAAACATACTCGACATGCGCGTCCAATATACAAGCTTACCAAGAAAAAAATGATAGCTTTAAAAGTTTCTGGATCGACACGTTCACACAAATGGGCTGACGGACAGAGTTATATCAACTCAGCTCGCCGCCCTAATCAAGAATATATAATTCATGGAGTCTGTCCCGCTTTCTTCTGCCTGTTAAATACATTTTCATAGAAAAGAGAGACTACGAATACGATTACATCGTACATCGAATACATCGAATAAATATATTCATTTCAATTTCAGCATTTAAGTCCGATGTGATGGTAATGGCATTTGTATAGTTAGTGGAAAGGGCATTCACAACGTTTTTTATACCATGAAAATGGGAATTCAGGGTATAATGGTTTTGTAAAAATGTATGTAACAGGCAGAAGGAGACGTCGCAGACCCCACAAGGTATATATATTCTTGATCAGCACAAAAAAACAAGATTATATAGATCTGTCCATCTGTCCGTCCATCATGAATACATGAATATGAAAATTCGTTTTTCTTGTTCACATTTTTAAAGCATAACTTCTAAACCGTTTTAGCTAGAGACTTCAATTTTGTAATTTTCAGATTTTTGATGCCACGCCCCCTTCGCCCTCAATTAGAAAAGCTTATTTCAAATACTAGAGACTTGTAATTTGTCCATGTAGAAATGGAGTTATAAGCGTTCAAAGTTCAGCCGAACCCACTCCAAGCTACGCTACTGTTTGTCAGCTAACAAATGGATAGTTAAAAGAACAATCAGAGAAGTAACAGCACAAAAAATATTTATGTATGTATGTAAATGTTGAATACATATACACAAACACACACACAAATACACATTTATGTGTGCGTGATGATATGACAAAGTTATACAGAGACATTTTCAGTAAAATAGATAAATCGAGTATATGCTAAAACATGGACGAAGTAGATGCCACCCAATGAACGCAGCTTGCGTGGCTCAAATATAATTGCCTTGAAATTGGTGAAAAGCAAGCAGTTTTCCAGGGTGTAGTAGCAGGCTGTATTCAGAGCTGTTGGCAGCAGGAGGTCAGCTCTAAGCGTCATATGTTGCGAATGATCGTCGCCATATTGAACAAATGGCTGGTTGGCTGGATAGCAAACCAGTACGCAAACTGCAGCCTTTGGCGCTTACGCGCCACATCCTGGCCATTCTCGCTTTGTCTGCTGGACTTGGCGATACTGTTCGCTGTTCGTTCTATATATGCACACTCGCAACCCACACATATACATATGAATGTACAGATGTACATATGTATTATGTTCGTACTTATATAAGTACATGCACGAATAGATGTGGACATGAGTGTGTGTGTGCGTCTGAGTCTATGTCGCGTCGCCGCGTTAAAAGGAAATTGTGATTGCTGCATAAAATGCTTTTAGAATTGTTGCCAATCGATTTGGGCATGGATTGCTAATAGCAGCAGTCATAGTGGTCTCCTCAGTCTCCTCACAGGGCAAATTACAATTGACGGCCCGCGTCCACATCCATGGAACATGCAATTTCAAATTCATTGTGAAACATTTGCACGGACTTGTGTTTCATATTTTTCAGCTTTTGCTTCACTTCGGCTTGCCTCCTTTCCCCCAGCTACGTTGTGTTCGAGCTTGTTGTCATGAAGAGGGGCAACAAAATGTTCACTTATAAAACAAAATATTGTGACATATAGTAAAACTCAGTAAAGCAACGACAGTTAGATTAACAACAACAACGCCTTGTTGTTGTCTCATTGTCAAACTATCTGCTGGCTTTTATCTATTAATATAAATTTCTCCAGAGAAAGAGAGTAAGAATGATAATTGGTAAAAATATAGAAAGAAAGAGAGGGGCGTGAGAGAGAAAGGGAGAGAGACAGAAGAAGATAAAGATGAAGAGGACGAGGGAAAGAAAGTGAGAGAGAGAGAGAGAGAGTGACAATGAAAATAATAAAGAGAGAAATGAGAGAGAGAGAGAGAGAGATATTTAGGGGGAAAGAGAGAGAGAGAGAGAGAGAGACAGACTTCAGCTGTTTTTGTCATCGGTGTTCAAGGTTAATCTTTGGTTGCTGTCAGTTCTTTCAAGCGTCATACAACAAAGTCGTAGAACCTAGAATAAAACAAATAAGAAGACTCTAGTCGAAATTGCTCGACTACAAGATCCCGTGAACGCCGCACGCATAAGCACGAGCTCTGCTAACTGCGTAGGGTGATACTAACTGCGTAGGGTGATACTAACTGCGTAGTAGTGCTAGATGGACAACTTTCATGAAACTTTCGGAATGTTATAATAGCTCTCAGATATGGCTATTTGCTAAATTGCAAGTCTCTACTATTAGATATCAGTTTTGTTTTTTCAAATTGTGAGCAAAAGGGGCGTGGCATCCAACATCTGAAAATTGCAGAATCTTTATTTCTATGGGGGACTAAGCCAAGGGAGAGTATGCTTGCATTGCAATGCATTGTTAAAAACATTTGGGGTCGGTATCCAAAATGTAACAAAAATCAATATTGAATTAAATTATGATCTGCATATATGAAATAATATATATAATATAATATAATAATAGTAGAAAACATTTTAGAACTGATGCTCGATAAGAGCATCGATAACTTTGAAACCAAAAAACGTTGTCGATTTTCTGAAACAAAGTTGAAATGCACGTGCAATATAAAGAAATAATGCCTCTTTTATCTTCTGAAATCGGCGCGTTGACACATACGGACAAACAACCCACTTTTTCGCGCTGGTCAAGTATATATATACTTTACGGGATCTGTCACACCTCCTTCTGCCTGTTACATACAACATTATAAAATCTGATTTCCCATTTTCAATGCATTCAGGGTATATTATATGAGATTATATTATATATTTACCTGAAAACACCGGTGTAAAACATTATGCTGATAGATTATGATAATATATTTATATATATGTATATTTGTCTTGATAAAGTCGAGACTCACTTCACAGCAAAAACACAACAAAAAATAAGGACAAGAAGTAAAACTTATGAGGCGATTCGCATTGAGCGTTGCATCTGTCGTACGTCTGCGAAGCAATTGTAGAATAAGTCGTTAGAGTCTATTGTACTATGTATTTCGTAGAGAGCGCGCTAAACTGCCTTGGGACGCGGCAGCTAGACGACTGAGCTGTACATTCTGCAGCTTTAGATATACAGACTCATCGACGGCAAGCGCGTTGTTCGTTTTTCATGTTGAATTCAATGTGCAACTGTATGTGTGTGTATCTATGTATGCATGTGTGCGTGAGCGTTAGTATATATTAGCGACCAAAACGGGCTGTACTAGCCACGGCGCAACAGGCGACTGGCAACAGCAACGATTGAGACGCAGTTACCATTGTGGAGCTAAGCACATGAACCGGTGGAACATCGCACGCTACGAGAAGGGTGTGTGCAGATGAGGTTACAAAAAATATATATATATATATATATACATATATAAGAAATCAGGGAAACACAAGACCTGTTTGAAAATTTCAAACAAATACGAAGATGGTGAAAATAAATACGAGCTGACACACCCACATATCTGTAGACGCAGATATATATTTTATTTATTGCATGTAAGACTCAAATAATATTTTGGACTACCAACCCAGCCTCTCAATGAAAACATAAGGTATACCGATGGACAAATATACATATGTATACATATGCTATGCGTGGCTGTAGACATACATAAGCAGATTCATGTATATTCACTCTGTTATCTAAAAACACAAAGGCTGACTTCGGCTAACACGCCAGTATACTTCGGCTCGATATGCTTTTTAAAGCCTGTTGCACCATTTCGCCACCCACATTCAACAGGCAGCAACACATGAAGTTATATATAATATATAATATATATATGTATATATATATATATATATATATATATATAGATATATATATATATATATATATATATATATATTGTGTATATGTACTTTAGGATGCAAGCTTTATTTATATACACATCAGTATGTGTGTATATGGTACATGACACATCCGTTTCCGCAACAATCAGGATTTATTTTCTATAAGTGTGTGCGAAAAGCAGTTAAGTTTGCAGCGGGCTGCAAAATTCAGGCGTGATAAACTTATAAAAATGTATACTCCTTATTCATTCCACTTAGCAGCAACTCAGTTTTTCTGCTCGATGCCAGAAGCTAGAGGCTTCACATAGAATAATCATATTTGAATAATTTCTGCAGGGGTATATCTTTTAAATAGACCCATACTCACATAAACCATTTAGTTGTAGTCATACCGAAACTTCCTTGGAGGGGTCGTGACGACGTCGTCTGTCGCCGTCGTCGTTGCCGCCGCTGTCTCTGTGGCTGCTACTGGCGACTATACGAAGTTCTCATTTTCTCTATACAAAATTGAACTGGAGGCTGGTGACATTACTTTGTTGTTTTTGATGCACCTTCGGCGTGAGCTCATATTATAGGGGAAATGCTTATGAAGGCAGTTGACAGCGATAATTCATTATGCTCTTACAGTGTGACCGAACCTTTTGTACACTGTGAACTTTCAGATATTGATATTATTTATACAACAGATTTGTAGTTGTGACGATATTTTCATTATGTCGAATATCTGGTAATTTTTCTCGGATATCGGTTGCCGTTGGAGTTTACTGAACTTTGAGGGGAAACTTTTTTGAGATTTTAAAATTGCATAATTGGCTTTTGTATAACCATCCACCAATGTCCTGCACACTGTTGCAGGTCGCCTGTTGCCGGCACAGCCTGTTGCTGCAGCTCCTTCTGTAGCGCGAATGACTGCGCAACTCACCACTATAGATACATATTACACCACTCAAAACTGTTGCTCACTCTTTAGCAACAGGTTCTGCGGCAAGCAATGGCCCACGACCCTAACGTGTGCGGTGCCACAGACATGCGCACCTGCACCATTAGCAGAGTAAAATTGTAGGGAACTTCAAGGCGCAGTTATGTCACTGGGCTTCGGCCGGCATTTGTTCCCCTTCAGCACAATTTCCCCAGCTATACGATGAAGTCCCATACCTGGCTGCACAAGAAGGCATGTAGGAGAAGTGCGCATACTGACATAGCACAAAACGACAACGGTCACTGTAGAACTGAAGCCCACACATGTTGCGCCACTGCTTCAATTGGATGCCAGCGCATCTACACCTTCTTCACTTGCCAAGGTGAATAAAATATTATTATCACTGTATCATTGTATACGTGTTTATTTTGAAACAATTTATTTAAGTGTGACTTTTCTCTTTTCTATTTGAAGTATGATTCCATATACCTACCTGAACATTTACATATGCAATTAAGCACAATATATGCATAATATATATATATATATATATATATATATATATATTATTCAATTGACGGATTACGATTATTTTATTTACGTACGTTTATTTACGAACGGACAAGGCTATAGCAACTTATTTTTCGTGCTGATCAAAAATATATATATTCCTTTTGGAAATATGCCACCTCTCCTTCTGCCTGTTACAGACCTTTAACAATATACCCTGATTTCCCATTTTCAATGGGTTCAGTGTGTAACAAGTAAGAAAGCTCTAGTCGAGACTGCTCGACTACGAGATACCCTGAGACCTGCAAAAAAACTAATACTTCTTGACGTACTCTGCTAACTGCGCAGTTGCTGCCGTTGCTTGGGGGTGGGTTGAGCTATACTTTGGTCGCTTATAACTCCATTTCTAGACGGACGATCTTTGTGAGACTTTCAGAATATAATAATAGTCTGCGACGTCTCCTTCTGCTCGTTACATACTTTTAACAAAACCATTATACTTTGATTTCCCATTTTCAATGGGTTCAGGGTATAAAAAGATGGCTGAGTGCAATTGAGGATGAGCAACAAATAATAATATTCTAGGAATAGTTGAAACAGGTATGAAAGCTCTACGAGATACCCTGAACCCTGAAAAAAAATGTATACCCTTCTTCTTTTCGCACGTATAAGCACTCGTTCTGCTAACCACACAGTTGCTACCGTGGCTTGGGTTTGGGTTGGGCTATATTTTGGAAGCTTATAACTATATTTCTAGATGGACGATCTTCAGAATATATTAAAAGCACTCAAATGTGTCTATATGCTATACTCTCTAGAATTTGAAATACGCATTTTTTCAAATTGTGCGCGAAAGGGACGTGGTATCAAAAATCTTAAAATTACATTATATGCGTATCGAATTATACCCTGAATTCCCATTTTAATGGGTTCAGGGTATAAAAAGGAATTTAATATATGTTGTAGCTGAAACTTAGATATTTGTAAAGATAATGTTTTTGTGAAAATGTATGTAGCAGGCAGAAGGAGACGTCGCAGACCCCATAAAGTATATAAATTCTTGATCAGCACAAAAAAAAGTTGATATAGCCCTGTCCGTCTGTCCGTCCGTCCGTCCGTCCGTATGAACGTCGAGATTTCGGAAACTACAAAAACTAGAGAGCTGAAATTTTACATGAATACTCGTATCTTAGTTACGCAGCACAAGTTTATTTTGTTTTTTCGATAACTCATCCCATTCCTTTTTTTTTTTGCAGGGTTCAGGGTATCTCGTAGTCGAGCAGTCTAGACTAGAGCCTTCTTACTTGTTTCTGATTCGGTTCCACGATTTTATAGCATTTTCTGAGTCTTTAACTTTTTGTTGGCTAATAAAACGAAATTTAACTTTGCTTCTTTTTTTTTTCGTTTTCCTGTTCTCTGTTTTTTTCGCATGTTACTTTGGTCTTTTGCGGATGTGCATCCGGGAACATGCCCACAAAATGACACCTTTGTGTATATACGCACACTTTTATAAGCTAGTGGAAGAGACAACACAGCAAGCTACGCCAATCAGTGGCTTTTAAAGCCTACGCCGTTGCTGCAGCCGATAGGCCATGTGACAGCATCCAACTCAAACTGGGCCCCATCGGCCACTGTGAACCGGCAACATGGCATATGCGAACAACGAGCAAACACGATGCGTTTGACAAAAGTTGCATAAATTAACGTTAAAAGCAATGGCCTTGGTTGCTGTTACTTTGTTAGCGACTCGGGTCCGGACCCGGCCATGGCCCGGCCCACAGCCAGCAACATGCAATAAAGTCATCAAATGATGCATCTGCTGTTTGATGCTGCCTTTGTAGATGCTGGTCATGTGAAAAACAACCGCAAAATTGATTATTGCGTTTACCGTCGATATATTTTAGTTTCTCTGTTTTTCAAATCTTATTACGTAGCTAAAAACGTTTTTTTCCTCTCATTTTTACTGACAGACCATTTGTGGTGTAGAGAGTAAGCGTGGAAACATTTTCTAATGAAGGCAGGGCGTCAACTTCTCTAATATAGCTATATTGCTCCCTTCTTTAAATGCACTAGCATGCGGATAGGAACGTATGTCCTGTTTATAAAACAATACGGCTTGTTATAATGCTTTTAAAACCTCCCCCAATTCGATAGCATAGGTAACAGATGTCGTACAATGTTCACGTGTGGACATCGCCCTCTGCATGAGTGATGGAGCGTGGACAAGCGCGGAATAGGGAAAAAACGTGTGCACAGATCTAAATATAGGAATAAATGAATTATGAGCACATGGATTTGCCTCGCTTTCGTGCACTCAAGCATACAGTGCTGTTTTCTGTGCACTTGAGTGTAAGACAGCAGAAATAGCAGCCATACTGAGCAACACCTAGGAGCAAATTGATGTGTGCATTCTTAAACCCTTTGATGTTTATCTTCCTATTTGGTAATTAATTAAGTGAAAGCTCAGCCTTTTAACTAACATGTGCTTAGCTTACTGGTGCATACCTAATCCTCTATGCCATTGTCTAAAGGGTTTTGTGAAAGGACACCACCAATCAATATATTAGGGTAGTTTACACAGCTCTCTCGCTTACCTAACCCGTGGAAGGTTCAATTCATGTTGTTGAGGACAATTCAAGCTATAAAGATAAAATTAATATTAAAGATATCAACTACGGTAGGTTCCACGTAGTTTCCATAAATGTGATCATGTGATTATACACTGAATAGAGGGTACCACGCGCTAAGCTTTCGTCTGCAAAAGCATTCATTAGCTTATAGAATCGCTTAAGTTAAGTTGACATATAAATGCAGTACAGTTTTAAATGGGGACGTTCAGTTATTTATTGCCTTGCGGCTCCCTGCTGTTGGGTGGCACAGTGCTCGTCAATGCCCACCATAACAATGAGCGGCAGCTATGTTATCACGGCGTTGTTTAATTAAATTTCTGAAATTAAAATGTTTTGTTTATATAAATTGAAAAATGTGCAGACCAACTACTACTCAATAAGACAAAGGGACAAAAATCAAACAACACAGACTGACAGAATAGCAGTTGAAAAAGGATCCATTACGAACCCCGAATACCCTCATCAGCTATAGTCTTTGATTAAAATTAAACATTTTATCTATCCTATATATTATAAAATAGCTTTAAACTTATATACAAACATTAAATATACAATGTCAAGCTGCCCCATTAAGAAGGGTGAGAATTTTTGATATGTTGTCTGTCAAATTAAAAACTATGAAAATAAGATTGTTTTGCTATCTAGTACAATTATATTTGTTAGAGAATCGGCATACAGCATTCTGCAGAAAGAAGTCAGTGGACTTTGTGGCATCCTTCGAAACGTCCCTGGATAGCAGCCTGACTGCCAGTTAGCGCTATTGTTTGCGACTCAAATCGGCGCTGGTGCGATATATATTTAACTGAAAGCCGTTTTCTCGGTTTAACAGGCTGCAAGTCAGTCATTCAGTGATTGAGTGTCATCAATGTTTTCAGACATTGGCAGGTGGATGCAGGTGCTGATGCAGTCGCATGTGAATGTCCATGTTTATTTCACAAGTGATGTTGGCTTTTCAATTTGCTTTCTTCCATTTCGCCTCTGTCCTCTTTGCGTCTGTTGAATACAAAAGTTTCCCTGCAGTTAATTGAAGCTGAAATGCGTCCTTAAAATTGCTTAAAAATTTCAGTAGATCGATTAATACCTTCGGTAGCTATGGTAACTTTTAGCTCTAACTTTTTCGGAATAATAGGTCGCTAATGACACTAATACAAGTTCAAAACTATACATTTGAAATTGTCTGTCTGTCTGTCCATCCGTCTTTTTATACCCTGAACCCATTGAAAATGGGAATTCAGGGTATAATGTTTTTGTGAAAATGTATGTAACAGGCAGAAGGAGACATCGCAGACCCCATAAAGTATATATATTCTTGATCAGCACAAAAAAATAAGTTGATATAGCCCTGTCCGTCTGTCCGCCCCGATTTGGCCATCCTTGGTGCCTCCAAATCCAGGGATTACTGCCCACCAAGCAAGTCTTGAAGTCGCGGAACATTTCAACAAAACAGTGCCCAATCAAAATCTCGCTTGCTCTGCCACGTTTGTTAAGCTGCGAGAACTTATTTGATTAATAATTCTGTTTCGTAATCAAACTTTCAGGTCTATAATACAAACCAAACTGTATGACTTTAAAATACATATTTTTGCATATTTGGGGGTGAATTGGGGACCGGCATCCAAAATCTGAAAAAAACCGAAATTGTATTAAATTAGTATATATGTATATCAATAAAAAAAAATATATATAACAAGTAAGAAGGCTCTAGTCGAGACGGCTCGACTACGGGATACCCTGAACCCTGCAAAAAAATTAATATTCTTCTTCTTTACGCACGTATAAGCGAACGCTCTACTAACCGCGCAGTTGCTGCCGACGGTTGGGGGTGGGATGGGCTGTACTTTGAACGCTTATAACTCCATTTCTAGATGGACTATCTTCATGAAACTTTCAGAATATATTAATAGCATTCTGTCCATTTCATTAGCAAATCTGTCCATTTGCCAAATTACAAGTCTCTAGTAGTTGAAATACGTTTTTTTTCAAATTGGGGGCGAAGGGGGCGTGGCATCTAAAATCTGAAAATTACAAAATCTGCGAATCCATAATATCTATCTAAATATACAAATTTGAAGTCTCTAGCTAAAACGGTGTAGAAGTTATGCACGAAAAACCTAAAAAACGTAAACGAATTTTCGATTTTTATCGATAATTACGGAATGGGATGAGTTATCGAAAAAACAAAATAAATTTGTACTGCGTAAATAAGATACGAGTATTCATGTACAATTTCAGCTCTCTAGTTTTTGTAGTTTCCGAAATTTTGACGTTCATACGGACAGACGGACAGACGGACAGACGGACAGGGCTATATCAACTTATTTTTTTGTGCTGATCAAGAATATATATATTTTATGGGGTCTGCGACGTCTCCTTCTGCCTGTTACATACATTTTCACAAAAACATTATACCCTGAATTCCCATTTTCAATGGGTTCAGGGAATAAAAACAAATACAACAAGTAAGAAGGCTCTAGTCGAAACGGCTCGACTACGAGATACCCTGAACCCTGCCATTGCTGCCCTGGCTTGGGAGTGGGTTGGGCTGAACTTTGACCGCTTATAACTCCATTTCTAGATGGATTATCTTCATATATTATGTTCTGAAAGTTTCATGAAAATTGTCCATCTGGAAATAGAATTATAAGAGCCCAAAGTATAGTCCCCCCCGCCAAGCCGCGCACACTTATGCGTAGGTAAAGAAGAAGAATATCAGTTCTATTCAGGGTTCAGGGGATTCTCTAGTCGAGCAATCTAGACTAGAGCCTTCTACTTTTTGTTAGCTGTTTTTCTGAGCTGCTGCATATTCCGTAAATTTTGTTTTTTATTTAAACGGACACATATTTCTGTCAACAAGGCTTTATATAAATATATCTTACGCTTCAGTGGTGATTATCATTCTCTCACAAGTAAATAACTTCGACATCACAGAATATTATGGGTAAATGCATTTTGATTATTTCATTAACCACAACTCGGTAATTCTTTTGATCGTTGAGTTGGTCACTAAGTCGTCAACCGTCAGCCTTTGGACCTACGGCTATTTCATTTCTGACAAAATAAATGATGGTTAGTCAGCCACCTAGCCATCGAGATACCTAACTGCACAATAGACGTGTTTGGCTAAACAGCACTCTGTTTGGCGGCAACTACATATGCATGCCGCATGGTAGGCATCGTCAATGGACTAAACAAGTGAAGAAGTGGCAAGCGGAAAAGTGTAGATACGTTGAATGATGAGTTACCCTTGTCAATCAGCAGTGTCCGTCGCTCTCGAGTCCAGTGCCTTCAATGAACTGCAAAATATCTAATTCCCTTTATTTAATTACATTTTATCTGAATAACACCCAAAGCACTTTACTTCCATTCACTGACATATGCAAGACAGTCCTCCTTTCCGCTGCTTCGTTGATTTCCATCAACGAAAATTGTTTAATTTTGTTGATTACTGTCATTCTGAAATTCATTTGGTTGTGTGCACAGCTTTCTATCTCTCCTTGAAGACGGCTGTCACTTAAATCGACGAAGAAGCAACGTTGTTCAATTGGCGGAAAGCTTTTGATTTCCGACTCATTGCTGTCCAAACACGAAGACTGTGCGTATGCAAGCTAAGCAAGAAGTATTTGAAAAACCACATGCCAATCGAACTAGTATGTATGTATATCTGATACAAAACATAAGAAAGAAGCTGTCATTGAGACAACCTGATTTCACAATATTCATTTCCCAATGGTCAGAATAAACCTACATTTATTGTAAAACCGATACTTGGGGATGTGTCTTCTCCAGTTAGAGGATTATATAAGTTGCAGAATTGTTGAATGACTCACATTTTACCATGTCAAATTGAAGATTGTATAAAACTTTCTGAGAATAGCTTCCAATGCTTTCAATACTTATATTCATAATAAAACAAGTAAAAAATCTCTAGTCGAGACTGCTCGATGACTGCAATGTGCCTATTTGCCAAATTGCAAGTCTCTAGTATTTGTATTATGTTTTTTCAAATTTGGGGATGGGGGCGAATTTGGGGCCGGTATCCAAAATCTAACAAAAACCGAAATTGTATTAAATTAATATCTATATATATGCAGAGGACTTGGAGACTCTAACTCTGAAGATGAACGAGATTTAATTTTATAACTGATTCTCAAAAAATGTTAAAATCGATAACTCTGAAACAAAAAAGTTATCGATTTTCTGAAATAAAATCGTATACCGCGTGCAATACACGGACCTAATAAAAAAGAATGAAGTCTCTAGCTCTTACAGCATCAAAAATCTTTTTTTTTGCGCTGATCAAGAATATAATACTTTATGGGGTCTGTGACGTCTCCTTCTGTCTTTTACATACATTTTCACTTTCATTTTCGATTCCCATTTTCAATGGATTTAGGGTATAAGAACGTTGCAGTCATGGGATACCGATTTCAGAATACAAATTCACGGCTCAAACGCTGTCATATCTATTTCCGATTTGCCCCTAATTAAGAATTGAATAAACCAAATATTTGTCAAACTCATGTGGAAAGAAGCAACCATTTTTCCTATACATACATACATAAATACAGATGTATGTATTATACATACGTGCGCGCATATTCAATGGCTATTCTTAGTTACGTTTCCGGGTAATGGTAAACGCGTATTGCACGCACATATCGATATTGTTTCAGAAAATCGATAACTGTTCCTGTATCAAAGTTATAGATGTTTTGCATAACCATAAATAATAATTATACCCTGTATCCATTGAAACAACTCATTACTCATTTGACTTCTTTAATGAGTATAATAAGTATAAGTCTGGATGTACAGATTCTGTATTTCGAATTAAGTTCTTATTCTGTGTGAACCCAACAACATGCCATGAGAAACGAACCGGAGATATTCCAAACTTTGTCAAGCATATTCATATATACTGCATACATATTTTTCTGCTTGCACTTAACTTTAAATTTAATTTAATCCCAACTGTTTTTCTATAATTTGATTTGTTGTATAGATGCTACTAGTAGCGCAGCCCCAGATGTTCGTAAAGTGGTATTTCCATGACAGATTCGCTGGTTTTCATTTCCTGGAAGTCTCCACCTTGTAATAGATACAGAGGTCGAGCCAATTTTGGATTATGCAAGTAAAAATCAATAAGCGCAGTGGTACTGCGAAGGTGGGTAATGCCTTTGAAAATCTTCTCACGTGTGAGAAGATCATTCGGGTAAACTGTTTCGATGACCTTATCCCCGGAGCGCTTGATCCAAGGCCGATCTTTAAGAGGTACGGTGCGGCCAAAAGCGCTAAGCAGCGGTTTTTGTGTCACACGCATTGCATGGTCATTTATGTGTTTCTCATATTTGAGTTCAATCGCCATCTATTAAATATACTGATGTCAGAAAGAGTCAATTTAGTTTTATGAGCTTTATATAGCTTACATGAGGTTTGTTCCATTTGTCGGCTACTGTCTGAGCTATGGCATTGACTTCCTTTGGATCAGTTTTCACTGATGCAAGCAGTGTACGATCGCCTTTGATTGAAAATAAATTCTTAACTTTCTCAGGTGTCATAGACGTATCCATTGTACCGATAGAATTGAGCCAGTGAATGAAACGCTCGGCAGACTGTTAGATAGATGAAGTTAGGATCATTAAAAATCACATTTAATTACTATTAGTTACTGCATCCATTAGGTTCTCTGCCTGTTCGTCTAGTGTGTATGCAGAATCGCCCGTCTTGGAGCGTTCTACCCGAGAGTCCCAGCAAATACGTTCCTCACGACTGGCACACAAGAACTTTGCATACCAGCTGGTCTTGTCGACACTACGGTGGGTGTGACCTACTGGCTCATCTAGCCTTAGATCAAATTTTTCAAACTCATGATCCATGCGAACTATGTCCGAGTGTTGACTCTCACTAAAATGCTCCTCTACTTTTTTTCGGTCCATTATCTAAAGAGGTTTTTGGACATATATAATATGAACTATTCCACATTATTATATATTTTATTTACAAGGGGGGCTCCTTCTTGTCCTTCTTCACGGCTATCCTCACTGGCTACTTGGTAGTCATGCGGTCTCTCCTCGCGCATCTCATCCCGAATATAAACAACATCGTCTGATGCTGAGTAATCGTAGGCTTGGATCTGTTGTACACGCTCGCGTAAATGTGGCGGCAGAACCAAAGAGTAGTCGACTACAGGTAAGCGTGGCCGCGACACGCAGTGTACGGCAAACTCCACTTCTTCAATGACGTCGCGCCAGTAGGACTTACCCCGCAGACTGCCCCGTGGGCGAAGGTGTGCAAAGTCACTGATAATGCTGCTTGAAGAATGCTTGGCACTCCGCCTGGCAGCATCTTGGTTTCCGGAGGCAATTTCTTTGCTGTAGTCGAAGCTTTCTTCGCTAGAACTTTTCGAGTCGCTAAATTTACTTACTGAACTCTTATTATTTTCAAAATCCATGTTTGTTTCTGATTCCCAGAACGAGTATGATATTCGATACAGCTTTAGATTTGTTTTTGGAGAATGTTTGTTCAATAGTCCAAACTATAAAAGCTGTCAAAATGTAAAAAAGCTCATAGGTTCAAGTTTTGACAGTTAATTATGTAATTTAATTTTTTATTTTAGTCTAGACAAGAACGCATATTATTGCGGAAGCTTGTTGAAAGTTTGTGAATTGGGTTGGAAGCTTGAAAGCCAGAAGCTTGCATAAGGTGTGTGTATTAAACCATTTCATGTAAAGATATTTTTGGACAAATACAATATTTACGAACATGTAAATATATCATATATATCATTTATAATTCATATATATATTATTCAGTTTTATTTTGGAAGTTTATTGCACGTTTGTGAAATGGGTTGGAAGTTTTGGCAGTTCATTAAGTAATGTAATTTTTATACCGTGAACCCATTGAAAATGGTAATTCAGGGTATAATGGCTTTGTGAAAATGTGTGTAACAGGTAGAAAGAGACGTCGCAGACCCCATAGAGTATATATATTCTTGATCAGCACAAAAAAATAAGTTGATATAGCCCTGTCCGTCTGTCCGTCCGTCCGTATGAACATCGAGATTTCGGAAACTACAAAAGCTAGAGAGCTGAAATTTTACATTAATACTTGTATCTTAGTTACGCAGTAAGAGTTTATTTTGTTTTTTTTTTCGATAACCCATCCAATTTCTTATTTATTGATAAAAAAAACGAAAATTCGTTTACTGTTTTTACGTTTTTCGAGCATAACTTCCACACCGCTTCAAAGCCTTCTTACTTGTTTAGTTTAGTCTAGACAAGAACGCATATTATTGCGGAAGCTTAATGCAAGTTTGTGAATTTGCTAGGAAGCTTGAAAAGCTTGAAATCCAGAAGCTTACATAAGGTGTGTGTATTAAACCTGTTAATGTAAAGTTATTTTTTGATATAAACATTTATGCATATATATTTTGAATATAAATATATATAGTTAAGTCGTAAGCTTTTTTCAAGTTTCTGAATTGGGTTGGAAGCTTGAAAAGCTGGAAAGCCAGAAGCTTATGCAATGTGTATTAACCCGTTATCCTAATTGGAAGTAAAATCTTCTGAATTTTTAAACAGCCAATATTGAGTGTTCCGATAGACAGTGATATTTACGAAGAGTCCCTCTCTGTGAGTCACAGTCCTTATAGTTTTCGAAAATAGCACTCTTTAATTTGATTTGATTAAAATGCAAAATTATTGATTCGTTAATAAATTGCAATCGATTTTCGAATTTTAGCGATAATAAGGAAACGGGATAAGTTATAAAAAAATATATATATAAATAAATAACACACCAGTAAACATATATAATTTAAAATCTAAAGCTGTATAAATACTTTATGGGGTCTGCCACGTCTAGTTCTGCCTATACCATTTTCAATGGGTATAGTAATTAACGGAAAAAGGCCAATTTATCCTGCTTTCCTATTTTTTATGACTTCAGATTATAATAACTGAGCATTCAGCCAGGATCCATGTTATTCATTTATTCATGTTATACATATTTTTGAAGAAAATGAGTATAGACAGCAATTAAAGTGAGTATCTGCTGAGCAGTTTACTTCTTTTCATTATCGTATGTGGGATGTAGTTGGGAGGAAATACAGTAGACCACTTCACAAATATATATTAGTTTAAGTTATTATGTGGTCATTTATATGTATATACTTTTAAATCCTATTTATTTCAGATTCGATTTTTTCAAGACAATACTCTGAGCGCTGTCCCAAAGAATTCGCTGGCTTGGAATCTGAAAGCTCATGGCACTGACAGTCTGCTCAAAACAGAAGGGATACCCAAGTACATAACTGACAAAGACAACTTTGCAAAAATTGCGCGCATATTAAAATTCTTGGCAAAAGCTTTTGACATAAATTAAAACTTTTTATCAACGAACACATGGTACAGATACTGACATACAAGCTTATGCGAAAAAGTAAAAGGTGCTCTATAAGCCCGTGCACAAAGGATATAAAAGTATATTGGTTTTATGCACGCGACCTTCCGCTTTCCGTTCATCCGTCTGCATGCAATTCCTACAGATGCTAAGAAAGTGTAGCTCTGGCAGTTACTAGAATAATTCAAAAAAAAAAAAAAAAAAAAACTAACAAATATATTTCCACTAGGTTAAAAATTTTTAAATAAATATCAGACTATATTGTATTATGTTTATATTTGAAAGGAAACGAGAAAGTTGAAGTTAACTGACGGGATGATTCAGATGCTGTAACTCACAGTTAATCGAGCTTGCAGCCAAATATTGCTCACACTTGGACGCTTGCTGACAGCAATGGGAAGAAAAGAAACGCCAATTTAAGTCTTTTATGTGGGATGCTGACACATTCGAAGGCTGCTTAAAAACTTTTTTAATTAATTTCCATACCGAAAATAACTGGCAGAGCGAGAGGTGTGGCTAAATGCAGAGCATATCCTCCCTAAAGTATTGGAGATGGCGCCGAACCCATCGTCAAATCAATTGAACCAAAGTTTTCAAGGCTGCGAGCCCTACTCTGGGCTAGGGCATCAGCATTGCCTCTAATTTGTAAGGTTGGTGCTTGAAACATTGATATCATTTACAGGGCACATCGGAAGTGGCACATGATTGCCTTACCAAGCGTACATCAAAAATTAATTTCACTTCATAGCTGAGCTCCTTTGCTTCACTCAAGTTTTTTTGTCTAAAAATTATTTATGAGATTACTGGGTGCCTAGACACACCCAGTAGTCAGAGTAAAATTTGGAGGGGGAGGATTGGAGCTTTCTCTGTCACCTACGTGATTTTTGGTACTAGCGCGTGATTTTTGTGTGCCTGCGACGAAACTTTTTCAATAATATATAAATCAAAACGTCATAAAGTCACGGTCGCATATTGCTGGATTGCTTCGTGCCTTACTGTCGGCGCTTAGTGGCAGATTTTATTTGCTTTTATTTAGGTAAGCAACAATTCGTCTTGGCAGATATTTTCGAAGACAATTTAAGTTGCTATTACTTAGCACTGATGTGTATTTAATATATATATATATATATATATATATATATATATATATATATATATATTATGAAACCGCCTACGCCCATCTACGTACCTGTTCGCCTGCGCTCCCACGCCCAGCTGTTACCTGTCTGAAGTCTTCTTTGTGTTTGGCAGAATCGCTGCAGTGTCCTTTCCTTTCCTTTCAACTTTTCTCACATTCGTAGAAATATGTCACAAAATTTATTGCAAAATAATTTTGTGTGTGTGTGAGTGCGTGTGTGTGTGTGTGTTTGTGTGGCTCTAATGTCCACGCCGGGCCCATGTGAAAAGGAAACAGTCACCCGTCATTTTGGCTATTTGAGGAGCAGCTTTCTGACAACTTTACGTTTTGTTCTTGTCTTCAATGTCACGCTCTGCGTCCTTTGTGCACATTAAAATATTAAAAATTCCTTTAGAATCTAAAGAATGTATTCCCCTCTCTGTCTATCCCTCTCGCTTGCTATGCGGCTAAAAAACTTTTTAGCAAAGAATAAATATTTATTATCTTTTTTTGTGGAAGGCGTTTAAGATAGAGCTGAGCGGGAAACTGCCTTTGATGCCTAGATATCAGCTTAAAAATGTTCTCATTTGCAATATGAATTTTGTATACAATTTATGATTGAATCAAGCCCGAAAAACACTTGCGAAATTTAGATCCGGACGCTTTGTTGTTGTCTTCACTTACAAGAAACACTGACAGAATCGAATGCACGAATCTGATGAAAAAAATAGAGCACGAATATCTACTACATGTATCTGAGTCGACGATTATCGGCTGCCACATTCAACCATATCACTCAATTGCATTCCACGGCTTCGCTATCCACGGCAATGTTCTGTTGCAAACACTGCGGCGTGCGGACTTTGCCTGCAAACAAAATTAAATGAAACGAATGCAGAGATACGTAAATGTTTGTTTTTGTGCGTTTCAATTCGTTTGAATGCGAAATATTTTTCACAAATATTTTGAAAAATGCGCTCAAAAGCGGTTCAATGTAATCGTCAGTCTGTTTGTGCATCAAAGTACAAATATACATAAATACACACACACACACACACACTCACAAACACACACACACACACACACACACACACACACACACACACACACACACACACAATATATATATATATATATATATATATATATATATATATATATATATATTCATTTATATATATTCATTTATATGTATTTGCAGATAAACGGACTCGGACAGATCCTGATCTCTGTGCGTATACAAACAACAATTTTGCAATGTAAATCGACAAATCGACAAAATGTATACCCAAACTGTCGAACAGCCAGACGGAGGGACGGGCGGACAGTATAAATTGTAGCATCTACGTTTGCAAGTACGCTGATGATGAGCGGTGGGAAATGGGGATGAGTTATGGCTTTGCCATATCAAACGAATCAAATAACTCCATTACAGTCTGTGCGTGTGCCGATTTTAACCCTGCTTTCACCACAACTTTTATTTGCAAATTATTTTTAATTGAAATCGATTGGAGCCGGCACATATCGGAAAAAGAGAGAGTGAGGGAGAATTGCATATGTTAAATATACTCAATTGAATAATAGATGCCATAATTTTTTTTTTTTTTACAAAATGGTTAAAAAGTTATAAACAGGCAAAAAGCTTATCAAAAATAGATATTTTTGTTCTGACTATAGCTGCTAGATATATGATATATGATGTTATCAAATCTTGTCGGCATTTGCCAACTAGATTTTAGTTAATCATATTATTGCTGAATAAAATAGATTGCTATAGAGCGCGCAGACCTATTTATTTCGTGATTTATTAACTAATTTAGCTGCAGTATGATTTATGCCAGCCAGCATTGGCTGGCATCAAAATGGGGGTACCCCGTAAACAAGTCGATTTTCGAGTCGGAGAAGTCTTGGAGGCTAACAGCAGCGACAGCTGCCTGTGCCACAAGCCTCCAAGGGACAGTAAAACGGAACATTGAACTTTCAATGCTACAATAATTTTCGCTGCAACAACAATGCAAAAGTTTGCAACTTTCAAGAAATTTACACCATCAGCGAATAAGAGAGCTTGTTCTGTTGCTGCTGTTGCTGCTGTTGGTGCTAGTGCTAGTGCTGGTGCTGATGATGGTGGTGGTGTAGGTGCCAGATCAGACTGTTCTGGCTGAGGAAGTTCAAACAGCTAAAGAAAATGTGCAGGGGTCGGCAGTTTTTCCTTTGCTGTTACTGTTACTCGCCTGTTTGCTGCAAACAATCTGTTTTTTGCTACCAACTATTATGACAGAAAAGAAAAATTGCAACAATATAAGAGATTAACTGAGCAATGCCAGTCAATTCGAACAGTGGAGCAGTAGAACATTAGTCATGGCCAAATAAGAGCTACTGTAGGCTGCTTAGGTATTTGCAGCCTACCCACGCTCCAGCTGCAACGGCTATGTCTACGGCATCAGCTAGACTGGCAACATCTAGCTAGGCATGCGCCATCCAAATTGTTGTAACAGACAGAATAAAAAACATATTTGGCAACTGAGTAGCAGTTGAAAGGTCTTTGGAGCCCACACAAGATGAATTATGGCCAAAGTTATCGGCTTTCGGCTGTGCTGCTGTGTAGTGTGCAACTGTTGCAGTTGGCCGTCGGGGCTACGTTAACTGCGTGCTGGATACAGATACTGATAATATAATACATATACACTTAAAATGGCGAGACGCCCAACCCAGCACAGCCCAGCCATGCCCATTCTATACAAAAACAGGCCAACCCAGAATTGTTATGAAGGATGCAATTTACAAAATTATAAGTTGTACGTCGCACGCAGTATTGGTAGATACATAAGAGTGTTAAAAGATACTCGAAGACAACATAAATCAATTTAAGTGTAAAAAACGGAAATGGAAGTTGCACTTTGGTTAAAGTTGTCATCATCAATTGTTGTCTGAACTGAAGTAAAAACAGAAAGTAGACATATGTATATTTGGATCAGTATGGAACTCAAATCAAATATATTGTTGCATTAATTTCCTAAATACACAACCTTTAATCATATTTCTTTATATACAGAGTAATGGTCAGTGGTTATAAAAATAAAACATGGAAATATAAAAGCTCACTAATAATCTCTTCGCATTTGTAATAGCGCGAGAAATGGAGCGACAAAGTGCCTCTATAACAGATTAAATGAAAGGCCACAGTCGTCGGGCTCGGCGTGCAGCAATTGCAGTACACCGAGCCGATTTGGAATGACAGCCAGTCAGTCGATGATTGCCGTCAATTGGAAGCAAATTGTTTTTATACCCTGTAAGCACAAAAAAGTTGCTTCAACCAACTTATTGATTGAGTACTGGAATATAAATATTGTATAATTCCATCCTTACCATAAAAAAGTTGGCTGCAGACCCATATTATATCAAATAACTTGCTAAAGCGTGAGTATTCATCAGAACAAACTTAGAGCGTTTTTCATTTGTAACTCCGAAAGGGTCTATGAAAATCTGCATGGTAAAGGATATTAAGCTGTCGAGCACCATTTGCAATAGCTTTACTGTTTTTGGTTTTGGTTTTCGTTTTATTGCTGTAGGTTTTTTCATTCGCCCGTCGTTGCCTTTCTGTGTGAGTGGAATCCAATGATTTTTTACCAGATCAAGTCGCCAAAGGCTGTTTTTCATTTCTACTGGCTGCTGTCAGCTTAGCAATAGCATTTTCAATTCAGCCCTCGCTCCCGAAATGTTTGTGATTGTGCAACTGTTGGACTGAATTGTCAAAAAACGATTTTACTGAAACACCAACAAGTTGAAAGCAATTTCACAATCTTTATAGTTGCTCTTCTGGTTTTTTCTGTTTGTCAAGTGTTGCATTGTATAGACTATGCATCTTGCTTATTAGCGTAACACGTGTGTAAGTGTAAGTAAGTGCAGTACTGACTGGCTAGAAGATGCATCAACTTCCTTACTATGCTATCATCTCGATATATGTAAGTACATGAGTTTAAGTTACATATATGTAACTCTATAAAAATAAACTAAATATTTATATATTTATATATATATAATCGTATACTATTAGGCACTCGTATATGAACAATTCACGCCTATACGCATTCACATAGTAATTTTTTTCTAAACCAAAACGGTCACATAGTCACTCTAAAATTGACTCCTTAAACGGGGCGAGGTGAATGGCTCGCAGCCATAAGCACGAACCCGACCACCGCATCACTGTGTAGCGCAACGGTAGCTCTCAAAAGGGAAATTGTACTAGGAAATTTGCCGGAAATTAAAACTTGTGTAAAATAAATCGCCAATCCTCGAACTGCACATATTCATGCATACATAGGTAGAGGCACAAACACACTCGGAGACATAGAGTTACCGACACGAGTGTTGTGGCAGACGGTCGGTTGGTTAGATACATTGAGGGATCGGAACACCATGTCACACCAAATATGTACAATCTATCTCCCACACACAAACACACTGAGTCTCTGAGGAGCACACACATAAATAAAAACACACACAAGGAAAATAACTGCATGTCTATAATGTTTCAGACTTCTGATCTAGCTTAAAATTTAAAGCGCTGCTAGCTCGTCAGACTTTTCGTGCTATCTGTTGTCCAGCACAGAGGCGTCACACTCACTCCATATTCTTACCACAACAGTGCCATGGCATGTTATGGCGAGGCGTGGCGCTTGCCCATCCTGTCGGATTTGGTGCTAATGGAGTGACGGTTGGCAAAGAATTATTAGATTTCCTCATGCATAGCGCATTTTAAATGCACGGCGTCGATGGCGCCCGTGTCGAATAATGCAAGACGTGATTGGTCGAAAAGGCACAAAGAAAACGCAGCCGAATCGACACAATGTTGCAGCTAATTTCCTTTAATGAACAACAATTACACGATATGTGGCTAATGTCGAGTGACAGCCATCGCTGGCATATTCGTACACATGCACAGATACCTCCAGGTTGTTCGAATTCGATTACCGACCGTCCACTCGTACATACAGCCACGTAAATTGAGATGTGCAGTGATCATGAAATTTCATTTCCTTGTTTGTGAAAACAAAAACAAAACAGCATCAGACAGCAAAATGCCAGGGAAATATTTGAGGGAATGGTAATTAATTGACCAGCAACCCCATTAGTTGGAAAATGTCCGGCTAGTGATTCAGACTCTTCCGTGCTGGCCCTCTACTTAACTAGACCACAATGTGTAGCTACTGTCAAATTCAATGTTTGCTCGCATTAAAATTATAACAATATCTGTTGCTCACATTTATGCGGCTATAATATCAGTTTGTATATTCATTTTCCAAGAAAAAGAGTATATCAATTTTGTCATAAGCCCTTCTTGCTGACCGTCTGTCCGTTAAAGCTAGAAACTTAAAATGTGAACCACATACGCATGTATACTCCCAAATTAAAAGTGTAAATTGTGACACGCCCACTAGAGGCGTGGCAAATCAGAAAATGCAAAATATGGGGCGGATACATCTACGACCACAGGGGGCGTGTCAAAGCGCAAAGTTGATATCTCCTACGGGTTTAGAAATTGTATGGTTCACTTACTGATGATCTCCTCATCAATGAACCCAAACAAATAATTTTTTCGTCTGATCTAGAACACATAAACAAAAACTCTAGTCGTTTCTGTATACATAACGAACAGTACATGCACGAAAACGCACACATACACATACGTATGAAAGCATAAGCACGCGTCTAGCTGTCTCGGTTGCAAACGCATGTACACAAATGCAGGCGTTTTGCTGTCGTTTGCTCTGCAATGGGCAGTGTTATTGGAACTTATTTAATGTATAACTCGTCTTGTAGATGGACTTTCGTAATCGAAATTGTAGATTATGAACATGAGATTCATTTGTATGTACTTAAAATAAATTTTTTACAAATTTAATTCGAATTTAGTGACTCAAACAAAACCAGCAGAACCAGAGCTGAATGCAATGCCAGCTAGTTGGTTAGCTTGTATAGATCTGATAAGTTCTGGTCATTTACTTTGACCAGAGCTTCTACTGCAAAAACCAAACTCCCTCATTATTTTATATGTTTATTTTGCCTTTCATCTTTAAGCCGCTTTGACCAATTTTTGCCGTCGACGCGTCGCGACGGCCACTTAGCAGCCCAACTTTTCGCCTTATGCTAGATTATTTTAGCTTATCTACGGCTCAAGCATTACGAAATGACTCTCATTTCAAAATTGTTATTGAATCTTTCGTGGAGTAAATAATCCTTGTTGAAATGAGCAAGAAAGCCCGTTGCGGTTGCAAAGTGGCAGCTAGCATAAAAATAAGGAGCAAATACTCTATTGGCGCCCTCACAGTTTCCCCTTTTGCCCAGTAGATGCTCAACCACACTAAATGCGTCCAAATTAAACGCAATCATTTCGAGCTTAGCGAAACTGGGGTCTGCCTAGATACTTGATGGTAGATGCGCTACAACCACAGCTTCGCAACTGACAATACGATGATTACATTTTCATTTGAACTTGGTCACTTAGAATACAACACATTGTGCTTTAAGTGACAGTTTATCTTTGCCTTCGGTATGGTCAACATTTATTTTCGTTTCAAGCTTTTACTTAAAATCTTAGCTTTTATTAACTCGACTAGAAGATACTCTTTATAGCTATCAATACATATACATACATACATATTTCAATATCCGTTCTATATTAGACATCCGTCAACAACTTTACAGTCTATTTTACTAAGGATGTAAACAGGTCAAATTTATTATGTTAGCCCAGTTGGTGTATATAAATAATGATACTTATGAATATTTTTCCACTAGTTTTCTTTTCTGTCATATACTGTTACTTATAAATGGTACGGCAGAAATCAGATATAACCGCAAGGACGTAAATGTAGTCCTTTTTTTTAGCTTGTCGCTTGGTTTGCCTTTTTCAGTTTATTGGTTTGTTTGGTATGCGTATTCAAATGCATAGAAATGAAAGTAAAAACAAATACCGCTCAATTTGCTGTGCAAATAGAAAAAATGAAGTAAGAGCGACAAAAACATTGCAGGGATGATGTAAAACCATAAGACAGAAACGGAGATGGGAATGAACGGAAACACAATTGGAGGGTGGATATTTTTTCTGTTTGTTGGGTGTTTGGGTAGTTGGTTGAGTGGTTGGCTGGGTGTTTCGGCGCGCTATGGTGACGAATGCGTGTGCGAATGAGAAAGCGGCTAAGTGTCGTCAGCTGCAGTAGCAGTAGTACAATTTATGACAACTTAATTGATTTACTTTTCGTACGTGACCAGAAAAATGAAAATTGCATTACGCTGGGATTTTCTGTGCCTTTTTGCGCTACAGCCGGAAGTTCTATTTCAATGCTGCCGATGCCACGACGTTCTTGCTGTCCCTATCTAAAGCACGCTATTAGCATTCCCTACTCACAGCTACATCATGGCGGGCGATTCACAAATGTATATTTGTATATACATATGTTGTTTTTGCGGAATACACATTCCTTGCATATCTTCTAAAACCGTATTGAAATAACACAATTAATGACATTTTGGTAAATATATTTAGTATCAGTGGAAACATCCGTCAGTGAATTTATGTAAATGTACGCACATCTCAATGTATTATGATTTACCAAATTCTTAACTAAGCCAAGCTACTGCTTGGCCAAGCTAGACCGGTTGCAGCCAGCCAACTGGCGGCAACAGCTGCTGCAACATAATCGCTCAACGACAAAACCCGTTGCAGACACAAACAAATGTCTGATTCGAGTGTTGCTCGCTGTTGATTTTTGCAACTTCATCTTGAACCTATTTCCGTTTCCATCCAGTGCGAATCTCGAAACTTTAAGCGAATACCATTTGAGTTACTTAAGCACACCAGTTTATTCCATCTATATTCTTTTCCTTTGACCTTCTTTTTGTACTTTTTTCACATCTTTTTTGTTGGTTGTTGTAACTTTGCATGGGTCGCGGTAGCAGTCTTAACTTTTCATACCCTGAACCCATTGAAAATGGGAAAGGGTATAAAGGTCTTGTTAAATGTATGTAACAGGCAGAAGAAGACATGGCCGAACTAAGTCGATTTAGCCATGTCCGCCTGTCCTGAACCGTCGATCTTAGAAACCATCAGAGCTAGAGACATACATTTTGTTTGTTAGGTCCGTATATTGCACGCACTTATCGAGTTTGATTACGAAAGTCCATCTAATCCATCGAAGGTAGAATTATTCATAAAAAAATTCCCATGACAAAGCTCATATGCAGAGCAAGCGAGACAGAAAGACGCCTGCATACATATGTGTACATGTCTTTGCAAGCAAGACAGCAAGGCGTTTGCGTGCATGTGTGTGCATGGTCTTGTACTATTTCTTATGTACAAGAAACGAAGCGTAGAATTCTTGAAATATATAACTTTTTCGAGGGGAGGGATCTCATAGTCGAGCAATCTCGACTAGAGCTTTCTTACTTTTTTTTTTATTATTTGCTTCGTGCGATTTAGCTTGCAAATTGCGCCATCCCACAGGCACATGGCTGTATAACTCGAAAGTACCCACAAAAGTTTTTCGAAAAACGCTTCATCAATTCACTTTGGCTCTCTTTTACTCTGACTGGTTGCGTTAACTGCACGCAGAAAAACTCAGTCACATAAAGACACAAACTCACATACATGTGTATACATATATACGTATATATATGTATATATACGTACACTCAGCCTTTCTGCGGCTACTTTGACTTAATCGCATATTAGCGGCAAGTTTTTCCTGTACTTAAGAAACCACTTAAGAACTTGTTAAATAATCAATGAAAAAGATTTTTACCACAACTTACTGACGAGCTGTTTCTTTAATAGTCATTCTGATGTCAGACATGCCTGCAAAAACATTTCTCCTTCCGCCACATGGTCAATGGAATTGCTAAGAATTTAAATCAACGTACTAGTCATGCAGGGTTGATGCAGTCAACAATGCCACAACAAAAAATTAATAAGAGTGCTCTAGCCTAAATTGCTTGACTGAGATATATATATGTATATACTGATCAGGAATATATACATTAATGGGGTCTGCCACGCATACTTCCGCTTGTTCCACACATTTTTACGAAATGAAATTATTAGCTTGATATCCCATTTTATATGGGGCGGGTACGAAAATGATCCAAAGTAACGCATAATATCTTACCCATAGTTTACTAGGTTTCTGAATAATATTTCCCAATTAAGATTTTCAGCATTTGGTTTCTCGATTGAACCTAACCCAATTTATATAAATTTTTTAACGTTCCTCAATCTCTCTCTCTCTCTCTCTCTCTCTCTCTCTCTCTCTCTCTCTCTCATTGTCCTTCTGACTTTTTGCTCGTTACAGGAACATTATTTACGCTAGTAAATGAAGAAAAAAAATCAAACAAATTCAAATAGACAATGGTGACACCTTACTTCTGTATTTTGAATAGCAACGGGTAATTGTGTGGAAACTTGAATCGATTTTATAATTTCCATACATATACCGCCACAGACACACGTTTATATATACGTCCATGTGCACATACGTCCATGTGCAAAGCAAATAAATAAAATAAGCAAGTAAGAGTAGTCTAGTACAGAATGCTGGACTAGGATGTACCCTGCACCTTTCGTTGCAATAGATTTGAATATCACATACACCCGACCAAACATACTCAAAACATCAAACAAAATCTGAAACTAAAATCTCCGTTTTCAAAATTACTTTATTTTCATAACAAGGAAATGGGATGGGCTATAAGAAAATGAGATAAACTCGTACTGCTTACGAAATTCGCTGCATTTCCCACTTTAAATGGATATAGGGAAAAAAAGTAGTTGGGGGACCCCAACCGGTGCGAAAGCAAACCCAATGGGATGTTTCTGGCTAAGTGCCGATTGAATATAATTAAACGGCAATCGACGAAGGGATATATATATATATATATATATATATATATATATATATATATATATATATATATATATATATACATATACATATATATACAACTATACACTAACTAAAATATATAATATTGATCAGGATAACGAACATAAAATTGGATATCAGCATAACATATATCATACGAGTATAAGAACTATTTTTTTTATTGTTGTTCAAGGAGGTTCGGATATTGATACAGGGTATCACATGGTCTGACACAACTGAGGACAGATGGTTCTGGTACCTGCTACTCTTTACGTCATTGACTTTGATTTAACTTTCGAACTTGACATTGTGAGAGCCCGGTGTTTATATAAGTTTAAGCTGCTTCTCATAAAGCCATTCAGCCAGGCAAAGAGTCCAACAGTCATTTGTATTTTCATGGAATGTTCTTTTAGACAGTTTGTTGGCAGCAAGTACCTTTGTTTGGGAACTTTATACAAATGGCGTGGAAGAATTGCCTAAAGTAATTGTTTTCCTATCTCATCCATGAACATTTTCTGTTTGGTTGCCTCGGCGCGTGGCGTAGCTGATGCTCTCCATGCAACTAGTCTAACAGTCTTTAAGATTTTTGATGGAAGTGCCTTAGTGTCAGTTCGCAGCTCAATCACTCAATCATAGAAAAGGTCTATAATATATATATTTTGATATTAAATTTAATTATGTATAATGAATAAATGAAACTAATGGTCTAGTGCTAAGGGCAATGTTAAACAAACTAAAGAAACATTTAACGTCAAACAATATGAATAAGCAACACTTAGTGTTGCTTTTAAAAAATGTCATGATGTCTGTGTGGTGGGTGCACGTGTGATAACTTTAATCAGACTCGGTCTGTGGCTGCGTTTGTGTCTGGGCATATGGCCAACAGTCGCAGTAAGAGCGGCGACAGGTAAGGTGGCCGATTTAACGCTTTCAAGCCCACCGCTACTTTTTTCATTCAGTTTTCATTTTACATATTGCCCTCGGAGTTGTATATTTTTTGCTTTTGTATTTTTGCCAGCTTCCTCGCCTGCCAGGCGCCAGGCTCTCTTAGAGCGTGCCAGTCTGCCTACCGGCTGCCTGTCTGTCTGCGCAAACTGCAAACTGCCTGCATTCCTCTCTATTTTGCACCTTTTGTACGTTTTTAATTTTCCTGTTTTATTTCCGGTTTTACGATTCCGATCTCAAATCTAGATTGCAATGGCATCACTGTTGGCGTTGGCGTTGGTCCGACAACAAGCTGGTATTCAACATCACAACTCCAGTCGGCTCGGCTCCCAATGCCAAACTTATTTCACTTTAATATGCCTCTTTAAATGCGGACATAAAGCTAAGTTTAAGCTAACCACCAAAGCAAAGCATATATAACTGATTCGGTCTGAAACTCAAATGCTGCTTGCTGTCTCTGTTGCACAGCAGCGAAAGATAAAAAGCAACAGCACATGGGTAAAAAAAAAGAGTAGACTGCTCGGATGTGTATGTGTGAGTGTGTGTGTGTGTGTGTGTGTGTGTGTGTGTGTGTGTGTGTGTGTGTGTGTGTGTGTATGTATGTGTGTGTGTGTGTGTGTGTGTGTTTGTTTGTGTGTGTGTGTGAGTGTGTGTGTGTGTGTGAGTGTGCGTTAGCGAAAGGGGGGGGGTGGTGGAGAGCGTCACATTTAACCTTTATGTACTTAGCCACTTTTGAAAAAATATTTGCATAAAAAGGTCAGTAGCACCTTTTACACCAGGCGAGAGGTCACACAGAAAATATGTTTGCGAAAGGCTGTTTTCCATGTATGTCATTAAGGAAGTAGAGTTTATTTCCTCCGAGATCCTCCTATTTTTATTGAATGTGCAATGTTGAGGACCTTACCTTGACCAGGTTAACAGCCCCGTTTGAAAATCATGTAAAAATTGTATTTATCAAGTTGCTCAGTAATATATCGATTCCTCTGGTGGAATCTTAGTTGTGTAAGTCATAATTTATGGGTAGTAGTTCGATGGGGACTAATTATTTGAATGTATGTGAGATGAGTACTACGTTTAAAGGACGGCTAATATACATTTAACAAAAGGACAAGCTGAGTTCTACAAGTATCACAATGTGGAACAAGAACAAGTGCATTGGGTAAAAATAAAAATAGCCAGACAGAAAGAAACAGTGAGAGAGAGAGAGAGAGAGAGAGAGAGAGAGAGAGAGAGAGAGAGAGTGAGAACGGGCGAAAAAGAGAATGAGTGAGTGAAAGGCAGAGAAGGGGAGATATAGAAGAGACAAGACAGAGAGGTAAAAACAAAGCGTTTATAAGGCATTGTTAGACGAATGGCGGACCACCCGTTGAGCGGTCTAACTGATGTTACCCGCTACTCAACGCCAGCTGGTGGCCTCAAGCTACCAAAACAAATAAGTTTTCACTGACTATACGATTACCCGGTTACTGCGGCATTGGCTTGGCAGATTTGTTGTTGATAAAAAGATTGACAGCGTTGATAGCCGAAATAATTAATTGAATGAAAATGCTACAACAAATGCCTTTAATTAGCGTCGGGTTTCTGCGCTCCTCGGCCAGACGACTGCCTAGGCAGCAGGAGAGTTTAATGGTGAATGGTGAGCGGTAAACGGTGATGGATGAAGGATAGAGGATGTGCTTTGGCTGTCTGAATAAATGTTTGGTTTGCTCACAACCACTAAAGCGCTAAAAAGGGTATATTAAGAAACATTCAACATATTATTGGGCTAAGACGGAATTAAGTTAAGTTGCATTAAAATTTGACTAATAACAAAATAACAATAAATAAACATAGGTTTACCGATTTTCAAATTTTTCACTGAAAAAAGGTTCTAATTGTGATGGGAATATAAATAATTGACGAAGATTGGATAGCTCACAGTCAATCAGTTTAAAGTTTTAAACGTTTCCTTCCCTTGCATTTTTACATTTTGTGTTCAAGTCCTCATTGGTCTCTGTAATGATACAAGTAAACTGACTATTCATTCTGTGTATGAGAGGATAACGGCAGGCATGAGCTTCTGTGTAGGTTGGTTATTGTACGAGTCGCCTATGTCGCGATTCTCCTTCAAAATTATTCAAGCTGAAGGATATATGATAATTTCCGACGGAAGTGTAATCAAAAATCGCTTAGACAACTGAACGCAAGAGTGCTTACCTACGTACGCTGGCTACATGTGGCTCAGAGCAGGAAAGTGAAACCCGATGAGAAATTTATGTGTACATAAATATGCTCATTTACATCACTTTATATACTGCATATGCTGTATAATTTTCCTCATTAGCCCGCATTTACTTGTAATAGTATAGGAGAAAGTAACTTTCCGTCGTAAAATGTCTCACATGTAAGATTTACGCATGATACTGATTGCAAATTTAATGCTAGTTCAATTTCAAGTTTAGCAAGAGTTGATTCAAGCATAAAGCTACATGTGGCGGACCTTAGTTCCACAATTCAAACTGTGTTATAATTGTTATAGGGTATTCGAGTCCATCATAACCGACTCTTATCTTGCCGCAATGGCAAATGATAATGTTAATAGACAAAGAGTACAACTTTTGTTCAATATTCAGAGCTTTAGTAGCAACTAGCTGCTAAGAGAAATTAAATGGGCAGATTACAGATTTGACCAGAATACAAATTTGTGATGCAATTCTAACTTTAATATTTATTATTAAGCTTCAAAGCTATAGAAATAATTAACCAACTAAACGTTTCCTCTCTTGTTCCACTGATTGACACCCAATCTAAAAACTTCTGAACATTCGCCTACTACGTTGAAAAGTCTCACTTGACTCCATCAAAAGATAGCTCGTAGACGTAAATTTTAACATTCATCCCAAAACATTAGCATCGAGAGTCTCTTTAAGCTATGGAACTCTTGGAATTGTAGGTAATCACTCGATACAGTTATAATATACAGATACACATACATTCAGAAGCTATAAAAAATTACATTTTTTCTTGTTGTCTGTAAGTCTTCAAACTAAATTGATAAATTTGGCATAAGCAAACTCTTGAAATTTTTTTGCAGAGCTTCCTGCACATCTGTCAGCTCACCAATCGCGCACCTTTACGGTTGACTTAGCTACATACAAACTCAATTCTAAATGTACATACACCCATATGTGCACACCGCAGTCAGAAAACGAAGGACTCTTGTTATATTTTTATTTGAATAATCCACGCCGATGCACTTTCCACTAACTGCCTATGCATTCGAATGCAAATTCATTTATTCATATATATATATATATATATATATATTGGATGTCCGATGCTGAATGTTGAATGTGCGCTTGTTCATTGATAGCAACATTTTTAATATACTTTTATTTAATTCCATCAAAAACCAAACGACTTAATGCTGTAAACTCATAAATCCATCATTCAATTTGCAAATGGGTAAATGTGGTGAGTTGATTTGTCCAGCATTTTAAGTGAATAATTGATCAAAATTTGACACACAAGTTTATTTAATGCACACAGAGCAATGAAAAAAATATGTAACCCGGTCGTAGATTACAACCGGGCTGGGGCCAAGCTTAAAAACTGCAACGAAATGGGACAAAAATGAGTATATTGTTGATTAATAAGTACATGACACGCATGGGTGGAGTTGTGGAATGTGATGAATGAGCAGTCAAACAATACCCTTCGGCCCATGCCATGATAGAAACGCAAAAGAGCAAACGTTATCAAAGCCAATTGCTGTCGTCTGTCATTGACGCTGCCGTCATGATGTATGCAACACAAAAATGAAATATACAAAGTGGAATTATTCATGGGATTTCTGTGTACTCGTGCTTGGGCCTTTGCCAATGCACCTTCCACTGTCACAGAAACTCCCATTGCCTGAGCTGGAGCTGGAGCTGGAGTCCAGAAGGCACTTCTACCCAACAGAAGGTACTTCTACACATCTGTTGGGCCAACACTATCGCGTCGCTTTGCCGATCGTTAGTTGGTTGGTTTTTGGTGCACTTCGGTATTTGCAGCAGCCCAGTGCCAATGTCAGGAACAGGAAAAGGAAGGAAAGACCTGAGCTGTGCATGATGGCTGATGCTATTTCTGTTCTGTCGATGGTCTGATGTTGTCATCAAAAAAAAAAATAAAAAAAATAAAAACAACTATTCCCACTCACGTTGAAACAATTGATGGACTAGCTGGCTGAATGGCTGGCTCATCGGCAACTGGAGTGGCTGTCTATCTCGCAATGTCTCCTTTATGACGGGTATTTCTCTATATTGACGTTCGGTGTTTGGCGTTGACAGCACACAAAGTTTAGCTACGGTGAGCAATCATTGAGTTGTCCATATAGATTTCGTCTGCGTTTTCAAGGAAAGCCTAAGTCTTTTAACGAGCTTCAAAGGTTAGCAGCTATCCGCTTCAGGCTAATAATACCTCTTTCTGATTGCAATCAATTTGCATTTACATAATTCTCATTGAGTTAATACTGAGTTAATAAATCAATCAATAGAGCTCTGCAGAGAGTTATATATATGCAGTATAATTAATTAATTCCAATTCAATGAAATGAAATTATTTCCAGTGCCAAATAGCCCTACGGAAACTTCGGTGTAACGCACATTTCTATGCCATCAACACATATATGCTCTGATATACATGTATACATACCATAGCTCGCAAATAACATTTACACCGCGTCAATGCTCACGTTCTACTCATGGGATAAACAGAAGAAAAGCATACTCTTGCTCTAAGCAAGACAATTTTTTTGTTCTGTTTCCGTCTTTCTCAGAAAGTTTTGCGTTGAGCTATAATCGTTATACTCTTTTAAAGAGACTTATTTCGCGACTTATTTCACATACACAAACAATGTTTAGCTGCATTGAGCGAAACAAACACGTCCTTGAATTACGATCATGGAAAAACCCAAAAAAAAATCTTTGCTGTCGAAGTACGACCGACTTCGTTGAGAAGAGTTGCAGTTTATTACTTTTTCGGTTTTTGTCAATTTGGGAGTGAAAGTGACTAATTTTCGGACTTTGAGAAATGCGGATAGTTGCAAGCTCTGATACGTACCAATTCCCTAGTAATGGTCAAACTTATGCTTATGAAATTAACTAGCACAAACTTTCATACCCTCTTTTCTATTTGCATAGGTGCGGAATTAAACACAACTCAAACAGCTGCAATATTGTGATAGAATCAAGTGTAAGCTTATTATTTTTCCTGGTGACCTGAAACAAAATAGTGAGAAACTAGTTTTAAAATTACAAATTATTTATGCAGAAAATCCACAATGTCGAGGACGCTAACTGTACCCACAAGCTGACTCCTTGCCTTCAGAGAACAATTAACAGTTGTGTGTGGGTGTGGATGGGCTGGATGTGGCTCTTTGTGAATAAAATGAAAAGCGCCATAGGGCTGCACAATTACAAGGGTTTTCGGTTGATATGTGGTTCCACAAAGCCTCTGGGCAGAGGAGCCACGCCTACATTTACACTGACTATGCCTAGCCAAACACTGGGTGACTCTTTTCACAATAGGCGAAATATACGTTGTGGAGCGGGCACTTACAAAATTTTGTGTATATACCTAACGTGGAAGTATCTCCGCTGCATAAGTTGCGGCCCAAATCCGGTTGCTCGTTCCTTTCAAGCGCTTCCCAACCTTCTCTTAGTGCCTTTGCCCAGGCAACCCAGCATCTGGGTCCCGAATGTCCTTTAGCAGCTGTTGTAAGGAACAATTAAAAGGACCTATGTGTGTGTCACCAAAGCTTGTTATATAGAGGTCTTAATGAAAGCCGGAAAAATTATGAACTCTGGCCAAAGATGAAAACGCTTTTAATTTGCAAACACGCTCATGGATTCATAGTCTAACCGACAAAAAGGCACGCAGGATTCAACCCTATTTATTTCACTGCCCCACCGATCCATGCTCTTGCATCCCCAAATACACGTATGCAGATGATAACAATTAATAATTTATATATTTTATGAAAACGTAATTCACTACATTCAGACGAACAGGCACCACTTTATGGAAGTGTGTTAGCGGCTATATGCTTAATAATACTACTCATCGCTATGATATAGCTATTATATTGAAAAAAAAAAAACTCATTGCAAGGCGTTTTTTGAGTATGTCTTCAAAGAATTTACTTATATATTGAGTCCCCTTCGCATATAAAATAAAGTCTGATTTATCTATGTTTTACCAAATAGTTAATCATTGGAATGATACTCGCGAAATCGAACTAACATTGAATAAAGCACATGCACATGATTCACTATGACTGGCTACTTATTTAGTGGCAAAAGGTAAACAGAGGCGAACTGCTAAGAGTCTGAAAAACCACGTGTTGAATGCTCGAAGAGGTAAACAAACCAGCGAAAGCGGAATGCCGAATGGAGCCGAATTGAACCGACGAGCCGACACTCACCGCTCGCACCCGACCTACCAGAATGGACGAACAAGTCCGATTTGAGTGAAACTTTTTGCCTGCGTTCGGCGAAAGCTTTTGTAGATACGATGTCTTTGTGACTGCCGACTGCCACTGGCAGCCAGTGCCAATTTCCACTGGCTGCCGCTACAGCGGCCACGGAAGCGTTAATGTTCGACCAGAAGTGAGTGTGCCGTCAGTTGTTTTGCAAACGTTCGCAACGTCAGTTTATCGTAGCGGCGGTCCAGATCGAACACACTGTGGAGCACTTATTACTTCTCAAGATTCGCAATATTCCGGCATCGGTTAATTTTGTCTACATTTCTGTGGTAGTTTTTTTTTTTTAAGTTTTGTTAATAATCGTAAATAATTAAGATGTAAATGGTTGAAAACAATCCTGTGCTTTTAAACTTGAAATTTAAGTGCCCATTTTTAGCGTCGCTTAGAAAATATCTTTCAAATCTATACTATTGATTTATTAATTTTTCTAATACATTAATTCGATTCAAATTAGAGACAAAAGAAAAATTAATACTAAAAAATAAGGTACAAAGTGGCACCAGTTCTTTAATCTTTTTTCATCTTTTTATATAGAATGGTATGTACCTGACACCTTTATAATACATAATTCGAGATCTTTTTATAAAAAACATTAATTGTTTACAAAAACTATTTCATATAATGGATATTCTTCTGACCAAGCTATAGAGAAATCACACCGACTGATAAATTAACTTGAAGTTTAATTATCAAATTAAGATATATATATATATATATATATATATATATATATATATATATATATATATATATGCGATCGTGTCGCAGAACATGAAAGATAATTCTGTCAGATTTTGTTCTAGCAAAACATATATTCTTGAATGAATTAACTTGGAGGAGCCAGCTACTATTACTCTGCTTCGTTTCCCACAAATAAAAAATTCAATTCGAAAAAAAGGGGGTACATTTTATGTACCTCTCAACATTTCGGGTTTATCGCCCTTACGCGTGATATGAATAAAAATCTTTTAGTGACAGCAAGAGTAACGACGATAACTGCACTTGGCTTTGTTCAAAATCTTTTACAAGTAAAGTAACTAGCAGACTAACTAAAAGATATGAGTCGTAGTTACCTGTCTAACGGAAACTCCGCACAAGGACAAAATAGATAGCGTCTCGCCTCAAATACGCAAATACTTGGCCGACCCCCATCAACTTTGGCGAACAAGTGTATTGGTTGTTGTTGATAACTTAATGTCAGGACAAAGCTATTATTTTATTCAAGAATGAATGACCTAGTGTCAGCGACTCGCCTTCAACTTGGCCGTCTGAGCCTGCTTCCCCTCAGTTATTGCTTGCAATAAGCCTACTGCACGTAAAATTGCCGATTGTCAAGGATTTTTCAACAACTTAATATAAGTTTCCGTTTCCGAAAGTGTGTGTCCACATTCACGAGTATACTCGAATATGAAAACACTGTAGTATAATGTGTACTATAGTCAAATTAACCTACGCACAGCCCACAGCAGCAGAGAAGAGAAATTTCATAAGACTGTAAAACTTATAAATTTCAATTATATTGCAAGCTGCTATAAAGCTATGGGATTATGATAACATATAGCATTTTTATGGATCTTTTATCAAATAATATTTTTGATCCATTTCGTCAAATGAAACCTTTTGAAAGCTTTATACATTTGAACTTGAACTTAATTATTTATTTTAATCTTATAAAAATGAAATAAATATAGTTTGGCTGCAATAAATAGATTGCGATGATTAAAGTTTATTTCTATATATGATATAGAGGTGTTATTAGTTCACTGTGAAGTGCTGATCCAAACAGCACCCATGACTGTCTTGCACTACAGCCGAATAATTTGGAACATATGCTGCATTTCGGGCAATAAAAACGTGTGACAACAACAACGAAGAGAACATGCAACATTAAATAAGCGGCAACTACGTACATACACAGATATGTAAATGTATATCTGTAACTTAACTAAAACTGGACGTACGTGCTAGCAGCCGTCGCTTTTGGATCCACTGCAACTAATAGTTGCCCTGTCCCTTGCTTCCGCCCAGTAAACCTTTTGCTCGCCATTCGAGTGCGTGTAATAACCGGCTGTCTGCAGATACTAAATCAACGCGTTGGGTATTTGCATTCTGACTCCAGTTACCGCTCACAGAGCACGTTCCCCGACCGCCATTAAGTCTTGACTGCTTGTCCGAGTTGTTTTTTGAGATTATGGCTATATGTATGTACGGGCATAATGAAAACGTTTTGTGCAAGCCCCTTGTAGACCCTCATATTATCCCCGAAGACACACACAGATACACTTCCTGTAATTCCAACCAGTTGCTAACTCTTTAGTTCTTCCTGTAACTGAAACTCACATTAAATTTGGAAAAGTGTTTTGTAGACTAAGCTAAGTGTCCATTGCCTATTCAATTCAACTGAATTTACAAGAGTTGTAAAATAAATAACAAATCATATTTATTGTCTATCCTCTCAAAAACGAATTCCATTAAGAAAGTGCAAGTGATCTTCATCTGCCAAATGATTTGATGAGCTTAAAACTCTATAAGATATGGTGTTTGATATATTGAAGTTTACCAGTTACATCAAAGTTAAACAGCGTCAAATCTTAAATGTGGATTTTTTATGCTCAAAAATCTAACAGCAGAATTGGCCGTTTAATCACAATATTCATTACATAACCTTTTCAAGAGCAAACAAGTTAAATCCATTTAAGACCGCGCATATGCAGAAATTGAGTAGAATTCATTTAATTTGTTTTTTCGTTTTTTGTTTTTTTGTCTAGTCTGTGGTCAGTCGCAGTCAACGGCCGTGCTAAGCCACAAACATTTCAATTTGATAGATTTCTTGTTGAGGATTTAATTTACATTGATTTAATTAGACTAGATTTGAGTCAATTCTCAAGCTGTAATGCTCATAAGTATTTAGTTGCAATTAAACATTTGTAGCAGTTTTTAATATGTAATATGAAATACTTAAAAATAGCTCGTTGACGTCTGCAGAGCTATTTGGCTTTGACTCTTATTTACGCTGAGATTCTATAAACAATTTCTCATTAGCTAAGTAGCACTGAATAAACAAACTTTGAGTGTACTGAAAATATTGCCAAAATTGAGGTGGGTAAACATGAACTTAACAAGTAAGAAAGCTCTAGTCGAGACTGCTCGACTACAAGATCCCCTGAACCCTCTAACGAACTGATATTCCAAGAATTCCACGCTTTGTTTCAGTATGCATAACAAACAATACATGTAGGTACACACACATACACATACATATGTACACTTATATAAGTAAATGCTGCGTTTTGCTGTCTTGCTTGCGCTGGATGTAGGCCTTTGTTATGGGAACTGATTTGATGAACAATTCTACGTGTAGATGGACTTTCGTAATCAAACTGTCAGATTATGATCACGACATTCATACGCATATATCAAACCAAATCGTATGTCTTTAGTATTTCAAATAATTTTTTGTATACATTTGGAAATATAGGAGTGCTTTGTGGGCCGATATCAAAAATTTACCAAAAATCAAAATTGTATTCAATTATTATCTAGCTCTAGCGCAAAAGATGAGGAAGATATATTTTTATAACTAATTCTCGATATTTTTTTAAACTCGATTACTTTGACATGAAAATAGTAATCAATTTTCTGAAACAAACTCAATATGCGCGAGCAATATACGGACCTACAAAAACATACATATAGTTAACACATTCTGTGTTAGTATACTAAGCCGGCGAGAATGCTTAAGTCAAGGTGAGATTGCTCTTGCACAAGTATTATATCATTGAATGACTCATTAATTGACCACAAAATACATCGTTGAATACCTATGAAAATAAGTAGACGTAATAGAGCAAGAAACATTTACTGCCACAGACTCAAAGCCAACCCATGAATCATAAATCACTAAAAACACACTATTTTCACAGAATAAAGTAAAGTCATCCTCAATAGGTGAGCAAAAATCTGTACTTCATCTACATTTTTATTTAGCGTATCAAAAATGTGTTTTACGTACGCTCACGCCAAACGCTTTTCTCGCTGTGGCCATGAAAATCGACATGAAAAGAAAAACACATACACATCTTTTCTAAATTTAGAGCATATCCACTTCTGGTTTATTTTTAATTGACTCATTTTAGCTATTCTACGAAAGTATGTATGTAGCACAGTGCAAGTGAAAAGTCAACCCAAGTCGACAGTTCAGTCTCTTCATATATAGATATATATATTTATTTATTTATTTACTTATTATTGTTTTTTTTTTTCTTCGTAATACTTAACTATATTTATGTTTCTGTTGAATTGCATTCATATTCACATTCACATTGATTTATTTAAAAGACATATGTTGCAAATTGAAAACGAGTGTACTAGTTCCTTTTTTATACCCTGAACCCATTGAAAATGGGAATTCAGGGTATAATGTTTTTGTGAAAATGTATGTAACAGGCAGAAGGAGACGTCGCAGACCCCATAAAGTATATATATTCTTGATCAGCACAAAAAAATAAGTTGATATAGCCCTGTCCGTCTGTCCGTCCGTATGAACGTCGAGATTTCGGAAACTACAAAAGCTAGAGAGCTGAAATTTTGGATGCCACGCCCCCCTTCGCCCCCAATTTGAAAAAAACGTATTTCAAATACTAGAGTCTTGTAATTTTGCAAATGGACAGATTTGAATGCTATTAATATATTCTGAAAGTTTCATGAAGATAGTCCATCTAGAAACGGATTATAAGCGTTCAAAGTACAGCCCATCCCACCCCCAAACGTCGGCAGCAACTGCGCGGTTAGCAGAGCGCGCGCTTATACGTCCGTAAAGAAGAAGAATACTAATTTTTTTGCAGGGTTCAGGGTATCTCGTAGTCGAGCCGTCTCGACTAGAGCCTTCTTACTTGTTATAAATATATATAGACATTCCTCCAGAAAAGTCAAATTTTTTGTAGCGTTCGACACTTTAGTTTTTTGTAATTATCTTGAAAACGCATCAATTCAATGGTTAAAATTCAGGGTAAAATATTGTGAAAATGTATGTAACAGGCAGAAGGACACGTCGCAGACCCCAGATTAAGCCGATATACATAGTTCTATTTGTCCGTCCGTCCGGATGAACGCAGAGAGTTTGTAAACTACACCAGCTAGAGAGCTGAAATTAAAAAAACAATTTTTTTTTTTCGATGACATCCCATTTCCTTATTATCCTTAAAATCGAAATGGATTAATAAGCGTCCAAAATATAGACCAATTGCACCCCAATCAACTACGCAGTTAGCAGAGCGTACTCTTATGCGTGCGTAACACTTCTATGCAGGGTTCTCAAGGGATCTCTTAGTCGAGCAGTCTCGACTATAGCCTTCTTACTTGTTATATTAGTTTTTATTTCTTTTGACGGAAAAATTTAATGAATGCATAAATTTGTACTTGCCAGGCTACGTCTGTGGCGACAGCACAGCTCAAGCAAGTGAATGCATCAGATTATGTATATCTGTATAGCTGTATCTGTCTGTAGCTTTCATCTCTCGCACTAGCTGCTTATATACATATCACTGAAACATATGTGCATATATGAATTGAATGTGAATTGAAATGTGCATACTTTGATATGCAGTTATGCATAATTTAACAATTGCACGTGTGAAGCCAACAACTAATGTCAGCAGTGCCATGTAGGCGGATGCAATATCAAAGATAAAATTAAAATGTGTGATGTAAATGCTGTTCACTTCTCCGTCAGTATGTCACGCCTAACAAGCATAATTCGAATATTCATAATATATGAACATTCTTGAATTTGCTCGAGTTGTAGAGAGTTTCTTCTAGAACTAAGATGGTTTTAGAAGTTACTTACATATATTCCAATAAGATTAGTGAGCAAAATTAGATTTGAGAACTATGTTACAACTTTTTCTTTATGGTCAAATAAGTATATACATTAAATTGGACGCTGATTATTTTCAGCATACGCCGTTGCGCATATGAAAGATGTTGCTCGCTCCTAATACTTTTGAATTATAACGAACGGTTTCTTTCACAGGTACCACATTACATTGATTTAATATATGCATTGTAAAAACAAATTTCATTAGCTGTTCAGTTGATAAGGCAGCTTTATTATTAATATGGTCGGCGCAGAGCACACACACAAACAAAGTGTATCCCTAAAGGAATAAAAGAGGCAACAGAAACGACACTGTAACGAGAATAGAACCACGAAAATAAATTGATTGCGATGCTGGGCGGTGGCAGCACAGAAGTTGAAGCTTGTAGAGCAACTACGATGTCAATGCCAGCAATAACTGGACACCAGCACCCCGCTAGAGCCACGCCCAAACAAACGCGAAAAAGTAAGACCGGCCAAGCGGGCATTTTGGCACGCAGCAATGCTGGCGAGGGTGGCCCACGAAGTGCCATCACCTCCTCCTCCGCTTCCGCTAAGACGGCCACAATAATGACAACACGGCCAGGTGGGGAAAGAGGGAATCGCACTATTGTGTCGGGCGGCGGAAAAGGTGGCTCATCTGTGGCAGCCAAAAAGCACGAGAATGTGGGTGGCTTTGTAGATGGAATCGAAACGTATCTCGGCTTAATTGGCTGGCGTAAAAAGTGCCTATACACATTGCTGTTATTGTTAATGCTTTTAATCATCACAAACTTGGGACTGACACTATGGATACTCAAAGTGATGGAGTTTTCAACGGTACGTAAATTCACCTCCCTAGCCCCACGATTTATACACCTTGCTATTTTAGGATGGCATGGGCCAACTGAAAATCGTTCCTGGTGGAATCCAACTCACAGGCCAAACTGTCATTATGGATATGCTACGGGCATCAACAATACGCTCTAGACACGGACAGCCCATATCCATTGGTAAGTTTTTCCCACAAATACTTAATACAGATCCAAATGAATATTCCTACATGGTCAGATCTGGATTTTACGTCGATTACACTGCTTCTATTTGTTCTATATGTTCGACGATGACTACATGTTTAGATACGAATCAACTTTCGGGATACATCAGCTCAATGAGGAAATTTTTTTGAATTCGACTTAGACTAGATAATTTGCATTTGCCTTTACCCAGCCTAAGGGCAACTATCTACAGTTGAGCTGGACCTGTCCACGACAAATGTGTGCCGTTGTCACTCGGGCCATAAATCAGTAGATTCACAGATAGGCAGCCGGGAAAAGTTCATACCTTTCCATGCATACGCTTGTACGTAATTTAATATGCATATGGGTATGAATGTTACCACTAACATCCTGCAAGGAGTGAATGGACATGCGGAGGTGGTATCTTATCAAATGAGATCGCAGCTGTTACCGCTGCGGTCTATAGCAATCAAGCGATGTACAATTACAGATAGTCAGCATATGCGATATCTGTGGCTCAGCCAAAGAAGACGGATGAAGGCAAATGTACGGTGGCATGTAAAAGTGCGGGGCTTTGCTCTGTGCTTGCAAACCCATTTCGTTACAGACCCCGATAGACAGTCACATAAAAGGACATTTTCTTGGCAATTCGCAACGCTGTCTGCTTAAGGTTTTCGCACCATGTCAAGCCAAGCAGTTCGAATTTTCGTCTGATATCAACATGCAGATATATACGCAATATATATGTATGTAGATTTGAGTTAGATTTTCATTAAATTTAATCTAATATCCCTGAATTTGTTTGCGACACTGTGATGAAGTCTATTAAAATCATATTTAAATAGAAACAAAATCATATATAGCATTTTCTGTGCATCATTCTAAAGTACTTTCTATAAATTGTATCTCTTTCCTTCGTCTCTGGCGGCGTCATCAACAGAGTCCTCACGTAATTTTTCAATCAATACGCGTGACCCGAACGGTGTGCTCGAGAATCATTTATTCTTGGGGCATGATAAGTTTGAATGTCTGTCAGCCGGCTTTCGCATCAACGATACCACCGGACGAAATTTATTTTCGGTAAATCGAAATCAAGTCACTATAGGAGCGCATTCGCTCCGCATCGAGGGAGAGGGTGGTGCCATCTTCCGGGAGTCCATACAAACACCACACATTCGTGCTGAGCCGGGCCGGGAGCTCAGGTAAGTACTTGACACCTAAGGCCCACTTTACGGAGTGCAGTTGCTAAAAGACGTCTCACAACTTCGTGTATATATACATATATACATACAGTATGTCCATTAATTGTTTGCAAAATGAAAAAAGTTATGCAAACTTTTTTCTTAATTTTTTTTCATAATTTTTTGTTTGTTACAGGGTTTTTATGTATTTTCTGTATTCTTAACGAAACTAAATAAAACAAGTAAGAAAGCTGTAGACGAGACTGCTCGATCCTGAACCCCTCTTCAAACGAATAATATTCCAAGAATTATTCGTTTCTTTTCTGCACGCATAAAAAAGTACACACACACGCTGATCTACGCTTGCACGCATGCATGTGTGTATGCATTGCAGGTGTCTTGCTGACTCGCTGTCTCACTTGCTCTGCCACGTGTGTTATGCTGCGAGAACCATCAACTTAACCCGCAATAACGAAAAGGAATGAAATTCACTGCTAGGCGTCATATACGAAACAGAAAAAAAAAACTAATGCAGAGGCTGACAATACAAATACAATTCAAAGACAATGCTAAACACAATTCAAAGACAATTATGATTCTAAGAATCTGCATGGATGGCAACATTGAAAACAGCCCAAGCTGTTTTGTGTGTATATGTGCACATGCATAGAAAAATTGCTTTGCGTTGCCAACGTTGCTTGCATTTGCATTGCTATTTTAATTGCTTTATTTTGTTTAATAAATATGAAAGTATTTAATGAAATGTATTGAAAGTTTCAGCATATGACCTAAATATTCTATTGAACATTTTACGATTTTTTAAAAATCTCAACTCTTTTACAAATGTACACATATGCACGCAGCCACACGCTGCTCTACGCTTGCACGCATACATACATACATATGTATATGTATGTATGTACGCATTGCAGGCGTCTTTCTGACGCGCTGCCTAGCTAGCTCTGCCACGTGGGTTGCGTTGCAAGAACTTCAATGATTAATAACTCTGTTTTTAAATGGACATTTGTAATCACACGTTAAGATTGTGATCATGACATTCATATCTATATGTCAAACCAAACTGTATGTCTCTAGTATTTGAAATACATTTTTACACATTTGGGGGTGTGGGGGTGAATTGGAGACCGGAATCCAAAATCTGACAAAACCCGAAATTGTATTAAATTAATATATATGTAGAAGACCTGGAGTCTCTAACTCTAAAAATGAACGAGATATAATTTTATAACTGATTCTCGATAAATTGTTATATCGATAACTCTGGAAATATAAGAGTTATCGAATTTTGGAAACAAACGGACCTAACACAAAAAGAATGAAGTCTCTAGCTCTTGTATCTTCGGATATCCTTGCGTTCAAACATACGGACAGACGGACATGGCTATATCAACTTTTCTCGTCACCCTGATCAAGAATATATATACTTTATGGGGTCTGCCACGCCTCCTTCTGCCTGTTACATACATTTAACAAAACCATTATACCCTGATATCCCATTTTCAATGGTTTCAGGGTATACAAAATAAGGAGAATAGCAACAGAAACATGAAAAATAATTCTAAATACAAAAATGCAGAAAATATTGGCTGTCTATTAATTCTTTGTAAAATGCAAACATTAATATTGGGAGATCTGTATCTTTTGAAGATCAATAGGGAATTGACTAATATTTGGTATTTCCTTCATTAGCTTACATTACACCTCTGAGGCCTTTCCTAGTAAATAGGATGTAAAAGTAGCATTTACATGACTTTTTTCATTTTATATAATGGACATACTGTATGTATGCTCATATTTTATGTATCTTTACAAGTCAGAACATGATCATAATTGATTTACACAATTATATAAAATGAAATGCAATAACCGTAGCCTGTAATAAATACATAAATGTGTTCGTTTGACTCCAAAATTGTCAGAGTAATTTAATCAATTGAAGGAATTATGAATACCAATAAAACTGAACGAAAACACGTAAAAGAATCGGTTAAATTCGCAGTACGAAAGACTAAATACCCTTGTCCTTGTTCAAAGTGAATTGATGCTAGTAGTCTCGTAGTCTAAGAACACACATATGTATGTATGCATATGCTTGAATGAAAGGATGCCCTCGTAATGCGTTGCTCACTACGTGACGAAGTCATTATGCCCGGCACAGATGAAATCAATGCCCAGCAGAGGGATCCACTGGAATGCCGCGTCGAAATTTCGCCCAGTGATGAAATTCAACAGTAATAAATTTCATAGAATCCATAACAAACACATTTCACAAACTGCCGAATGCACATATGCATGTATTCATATATATATATATATATATATATATATATATATATATATATATATATATATATATATATATATATATATATATATATATATATATATATATATATATATATATATATGTATGGATGAACGTGAGTGGGTGTGTGCACGCCAAACACATTAATCGGGCACGGCAAAATCTCAGAAATAAAAAAATTAAAAACAAACAAAAAACACCAGCCCGCGCTCTTAATGCTCAGATGTGTCTGTCAACGCCGCCATCACCTTTGCGGCGGCACAACAACGTCACCAACAACAACAACCACAGCAACAACAGGCAAAACACAAAACGCTGACACTCGAGAGGTGTTGGCATGTAGCTTGTTGAAGAGCAAAAATATTTACACACGGCCGTACACACATCCATGCATGCATGCAACATGCACGTATTCACAAACACACACACACATGAACATACACACACATACACATATGCAGAAATGTGATGAACGATGAGTCTGTGTGTGTATTCTGCGGTGTGGGGAGAAAGGAAGGGGGTCGGATCACCATCGTCATTGAAATGGGCATCGCTGGCGACGACGACAGTTGAATTGAAAAAGCACTCCAGGGCATTGATTATTTCTTTTTTTTTATTGCCAGGGAATCGTTGGGTCTATATTGGAATATTGTGGTGATAACTCGTGAGGGGATGGGCTTTGAGGTTGTAAATGTGTGTACGGACCATTAACAGCCGTGCGAGCTTGTAATAACGTTTACATTGACAAATTTGCCAATGACCGGTGGGTTCTTTTGTATCTCTTTCTTTTTGTCGAAACTTTTCTGCAGGGTATGTGCCAGACAAGCGATATTATCAAAACAATTTAGTGGTATTAATTCACTAACAGTATATAGGATCAACCGTATGCAGTGTAAAAGATGAAATGTTCCTGGATGAAAACATGCGCCTGTGCTTTAGTTGAATAATCTTTATTCAATGTCTTTATTTGAAAATCAACAAGTAAGAAGGCTCTAGTCGAGACGGCTCGACTACGAGATACCCTGAATCCTGCAAAAAAAACGAATACTCTTCTTCTCTAAGCACGTATAAGCGCGTGCTCTGCTAACGTCACAGTTGCTGCCGTGGCTAGCGGGTGGGTTGGGCTGAACTTTGGACGCTTATAACTCCATTTCTAGATGAATTATTTTCATGAAACTTTCAGAATATATTAATAGCATTCAAATGTGTCTAGTATTTGAAATACGTTTTTTTTCAAATTGGGAGCGAAGAGGGCGTGGCGTCCAAATCCTGAAAATTGCATATATATACAATATACAATTTTGAAGTCTCTTGCTGAAACGGTGTAGAAGTTATGCTCAAAAAACATAAAAATAGTAATCGAATTTTCGACTTTTTATCGATAATTAGGAAACGGGATGATTTATCGAATAAACAAAATAAACTCGTACTGCGTAACTAACATATATTCATGTGAATATTTTCATTCTCTAGCTTTTGTAGTTTCCGATATCTTGACGTTCATACGGACGGACGGACAGACGGACAGGGATATATCAACTTATTTCTTTGTGCGGATCAAGAATATATATACTTTATGGGGTCTGCAATATCTGCTTCTGCCTCTTACATACATTTTCACAAAACCATTATACTCTGAATTCCCATTTTCAATGAGTATAGGGTATAATAAGCTCTAATCTAAAGTACATATATTTCTTATTATATATATATATATCTCCCTCGGAAGGCAGCAGAGTGAGAGAGCGTATATATGTATATATGTATGTATATGCAAAGGGCATATACATTAGTTCGTGTTATGTGCCTATTCCGCAGAAGGGAGCAGTGGGCATGTGTAGTAGAAGTATTCAAGAGTCAGCCGTTAGCTTGCAAGGCGGTCACGTGCTGACGCGGCTATTCTCACTCGTCTTGTATAAAAGCGGTCCACACATAAGTGTCCGATCATATATCACATACATTTATGTTTACTTGATCGCGTCTTGTATACGTAATAAGAAAGTGTCACTCTGTGGACATACACTACTATGTGTCGGGTATATGACATTTTAGTATGTAGGATACTCTACAATGCGTTAGGTATATATATTGTGATATGAGACATATTACAATAGGGATCAATATTATTTTCAATTTTATCTACTTGCGGTCATGAAACTAATGAGATCTTGACAAAGACAAACAAACAATTTTCAAATACACAATTCTAAAATTGAAGTACAAATATATTATTAAGTCGAACAACTCATTGGCCTTTTTATGTTTCAATTCGTTGAGTTTATTGCAGACTGGAGTCGCCCACACGTCAATTAGAGATAACAGCTGCAAAAGATATCAATTTACAATCACGAGCCGGAGGAATCGAATTGATAGCTCTGGAGGATGTCAAGTTGCGTGCACTTGATGGCAGTGTAAGTATAAATATATATCCTTACCATATGCTATTAAATCACAATTGGAATAGTCAATTCTGGTTGGGCTCATGCTTGCATATCTTATGCAACAACAATGCAATATATTCCATTCTTCTGTTCCTCTCAACTGCACAGCTGCGATTGGAGTCGTCTAAGATAATTATGCCCAATTTGCGCACTGCCCAACCTCCTATAATGGGATCTACTCAGAATCGAGATCACATGCATCGAGTCTTCCAACTGTGTGCCTGCTTTAACGGCAAACTGTTCCTCGCCTCGCCCCATTCGATATGTGCCGGCGATGACTCAACAGTTTGTAGATGATAAGTTGATCTGGAATTATACCAATGAAACATCTACGTACATCTTACACATACACACGTACACGTGTGTGGACAACTGTGTGCAAAATTATTTAATGTAACCATATTCGAACATAATTATAGATTATACGTAGAGCATAGCGCATCATAATTGGTGTTCACATCATAGGCATCACATATACTCGTGCAAACATACACTGTACATAAAAAAAAAATATATATATATATATAAATATATATATATATATATATATATATATATATATATATATATATATATATATATATATATATATATATATATATATATATATATATATATATATATATATATATGTATATATACATATATATAATATAATATATTATATATATATACAAGTACGTATTTATGTCTATATAACTAGACCACATAAATGTCGGTCATACAGTACTCATAGAAAACAATGTACCGTTGTTGTTTTTGTATAACTACAATGCTGCGAGATTGTCGAGAATCTGAATGAAGCTAACATTAATTGCAATATCTAAGTAATATCTATGTACGTACATAATTGTGTCTCTATACAAGTAATATGAATCAACTACAATACGTTTTAAATTATTTCACTTATTTGTAGGGGTGAACAGCTTTTTTTTTTTTAAACTAAAGTCCAATTAACCCTTTTCTATATATATATATATAACACTGAACACAAGAACAAAATCGAGAGCTTCTTGCACTTGCACGTTGTGTACATGCAGTTAGGATATCAACATACGAAGTCTACAAATAAGTATTACTATATATATTTAAATGTAATTTTACCAATAAGTGTGTAAGTAGGAGATCTAGCTTACCAGCACCTAGGAATGACAATTCTATTCGATGCAATGGGCAAAATCATCAGCCCAGTAAAATTTAAGACGGTGCCTCTTTTCGACAGATAGGACCAGGACAAGATTTCATTTTCCGAATCATATTAAACTACCCCAGCTTGTTTCCAATATAGGCTCGCTTTGATGGGTAGACAAGCCCACATCTCTTCGTGTATTTGAGCTTGAGCTGGAGTGAATAGAAAATATTTCCAAATATAGAGATCGTCCAAACAAAAATGAGCGATATATTTATTTACATATGTTACCTATGTAATGTGCATAAATGTAAAAATACATTTCCTACATTCTGAAGATGAAAATTTGTACTCAATATGTACCATTAATGTAACGACGAAATAGGAAATCGAAAATGACATATGTGGAAAATAGTATACAAATTAATAATGTTGGCTTGTTGTTAAATGCTAACTATAAATAACGGAACTCTAATGTTAATCACAATACGAAGACAATGAAATATCATTCAATGAACTATAAGAGCTATTGATATGTAGGAATACGAATATGAATATGTTAATATATTGCCGTTAAATATAAATATGTATGCTATTTAGAGAGTGTGTCATAACATTTGAAACAAAAATGCTTTTAAATGGAAATTTACGAGTATAATTGTAATATTCCTTGTTAGTCAAGTAGATGTATTTTTTTTTGCACGATAAGTTTACACACATATTTATATATATACATATGGAAACCATATCAGCAATATCTATATATATATATTTATATATATATATATATATATATATATATATATATATATATATATATATATATATATATATATATATATATATATATATATATTTAAAAAAAAATACATGAATATAATAACGAACAAATAAATAAAATATATACATATAATAAAAAAAAAAAAACAACAACTAACAAAGAAAGCTACATATTTTCTACTGCTGCTTTCAATTGGCTGAACGAACAGTTTTTTTATTCGACGACAAGGATTTTGCGCACTTTTTCCACTCAAAACACTCAAAACGCGACGACGACTCAAGCCGAGTGCTTCGTTGGTTAACGCCTTCTAGCACCACTTCAATTGAATTCAATGCTATTTGAAGTGCTTTGTGGGTGCGTCTAAGCGAAGGCATCGCCGAGGACGCCGAGGACTCTCGCCAAGCTCATTTGTGGGAGTTGCCGACGAGGATCCGAAGGCGTGCGTATCGCACGTTACACGACACTCACTCGTCGTCGACTAGTTCGTTTTAGAGAATTTGAGCGACAATTGAGTTACTTTTCGAGCTAATTTTGGCCCAATGCAAGGATTTGAGTCTGCATAAGCTTGGCGTTCGTTCAAAAAAAAGCTCTATAAGCGATGTCGCTAAATGAATACAATCGGGTGCAGCTGACAACGCAATACTCTATCCACTCTATTTGCGATTTTGACTAGATGGTCCAAGGTATGTATGGAAGTCCGAGCTGAGCGCCACTTCCAACTATATAACACAGGTATGTATCTTCCGTTGAAATTTATTGATCTCAATAGGATCGTGCAATTTAGCAATTTAATTGGATTATACTCTATGTGCGCAGAGTATGGGAATGTTCATTCGTTACATTTAATGAAGAAGAAAGCTCAACTAGCAATTCTTAGTACTCTGGCATATTTTGCATTGTTGTGTAGTGTACATTTTATAAAACTTTTAATGAATCAGTGGAGATACCACTCACATATGTCTGAAGATATTTTTCTACAAATTTAAAATATTATTTTGAATGAAATGTTTATCTTTATGGAAGAACAATACAAGTATTGTAATCAAAAGTGAACTCGTATACTCGTTTATATGTATATTAGGTAAATAATATAAATAAGGCATAGGCCACTGGCCACTTGCAAGTGTCAACAGCAGTATCCGACTTATATATCAAACTGTGTATTTCGTGACAACTTTGGATGGCTTGAGGTGCTCAGGCTTTTAGGAAAGTTAGACATATGAAAATATAAAAAATACTCCCTCGAATTATTATACTTCGAGTTCCCATTTTTGTGTTGTGTATTAAGCTCGCTTTTGTTTAAATTATTTTGATTTTGATTTCGAAAAGTCAGTCAGTCAGTCAGCCAGTAGAAAATTTGTAGATTTACATAAGTTCGAAATAATTTTCTTGAAAATGTGTTATCTGACAAGCAGGAGAACGACAATTAGTTGAAGTTGTCGCTTGCCTTTTTTACCACCCCTCGAACACTCATTTTAATGTTTCCGTATGTGTGTGAGCATGCCACTTTACACGTTATATGTATTTAGTATTCCATTAATATTCTAAAAGCCGCTTTTGTACTTTACTTCGCATCATTGGCGCAGTTGCATGTTTTTCCACATGGCACGCGCCTCCTCTCTCACTGTGTGTGTGTTTTCGAGTATGTTGAAGGATGGAAGGATATTGCCCAAAATGTTAAACAAGCAAGTAGTAATCACATAAAATTTTCTAATTACCTTACCAGCACGCCCATGCATAGGTATGAATAGCTATGGAAACTTTCCACAGCAACGTCTACTGGTTTGCAGCGCTCATGGGGTCTGATACTGGGTCTGGGTCGGGATCTGAGTCTAGGTCTAGGCGTGCGTCCGCTTTCTTGTGCTGGACTGCTAGTTTGTTCTCACTTTATCGACAGACCCAAGTGGGTCCGACTTATGCGTGAGCATACGTTGCTATTAAGTAGTTTAAATTTTAACGCGTTACTCAATTTCAAATGGAGCTTGTCTTAAAATTTAAATTTAAACACCTCAGAGCAGGCACCACAGACACTGCCTATTAATTTTGTAAACAGTTTAGCAGCCTCACAAACCAGTTAACAGCCAACATACATAGCGCAACAGTTGGGTAGCGAATTTTAAAATGTTCTTGCACTAAAATTGACAAATTATGTATGCATGAAAGTGCGACACACTATTATAGAAAATAGGATTTGCATAGAATATGGAATCAAATTAATTGTTTCATTTGATTATAAAATCTCCAGCTCAGATTTATTGTCATAACTGGGTTTGCTGTTAAAGAAGGGCAAAGACTTTGCGTCGTGGCAATGCCGCCTGAAATATAAGGAACTTTGTCCGCAGCTCTGCGACGCATATGTATACAGACACATGAACGCAAACATATGTACCAAGCCATACATCAGTGTTTTAACCGACTTTTAATAGGCAACGAAAGTCCATTTACAAGTAGAATTGTTCATCGAAAAGGTTCCCATAACATAGCCCTTATGCAGTGCAAGCGAGACAGCTAAACGCCTGTATTTGCTTATAAAAACTACTTGTATATTTGCACCTAACAGCTCGTATACGTAATATTTTTCTTTTATAAAAACTACTTGTATATTTATTTGCAGCTAACAGCTCGTATACGTAATATAGCCGTAGAGTAATGAATTTATTAAGTTATTAAATATATACGCTTGTATCGCAAGTCTCACATCGCAGCCGATAGGTGAACAGAGAATATGGTCGGTAGTTTGACCGCTAGAGCCGATTTGCCCTGTTACGGAGGCGCTGGAGTTTTTACTGCTGATGATAATGATGATGGTAGTGGTAGATATTAGGTGGTAGATGGTAGTAAAGCGCGCGTGTACACTTACCTGGCTTTAATTTATTTGCATGCAAACAGACAATGTAGCACGGCGTTTGTCGAGCAAGCGAATTCTCGTGAAAGACGGCTTCTATGTGTACACTTACAGATATATCTATAGATAGCACGAGTAATAAATGCAAGTTGCCAACTCCTTGGCGTATGCAGCACTTGTCGTTATGCGTGCTGTAACGGCATCATCGACAAAGTGTAGGAGGCACTACTAGTCGTTGCCTCAGTTGTTGCTGTTTTTGTTGGTGTTGATGTTAGCGTTGGTGTTTGTGCTGTTGCTGTTGCTGGTGTTAGTGTGGGTGCCTTATCGGCGGCAGTGCTTGCGCCAGTTTCAGTCTGTCAGAATGTTTGGGCGACCAGCAACTAAACGAATTTATGTCGTAATGAATGTCGGTTGCCGCATATCACGCAGTACCTATCTGTGCCTTATGCCCACAATGGTACTTCGTTCACTAAGTCTTTTTTTCGGCTTCAATGGCCGAATGCCACCTGTGCTATGCTGTCTGATTAAAGTCAGGCACTTTTTGTTATAGTTCGGCAATTTGGTAAGATCGAACAGTTATTCTAAACATTTTTTTCCTCGCACCTAGTGAAATAAGAACGTACTATTTACTAGATTGCTTATCAGTTGCTGGCAGCGTTTATAAAGTGCATTTACCTCTTTTTGGCAATCGACCCACTGGCATGGCAAACATGGTTCACCCAACATTTAAGAAAGCTAAACAAGCCAAGCAAGGTGAACAAGCTGAACAAAAGGGTATCCTACAATTTGCTGCTTAAATTACGAGCTGTTCATTTTGTGAGTGCCGCGCTTAACTGTTTCCTCTTGTTTTAACTCATTGCTGTCGCTGCTGTCCTCGGCCCGCCTCCTCGATTTTACCCACCTGACTGCCACTTTTTGTGCGCTTTTTACGAGCTGTTGCCGGTGCCCGCTGTGCGCGAGTGCGTGTTAACAGGCAATTAAATCCGAATTACATTTTTGCTCCTTTCTGCACGCCACTTGCTCCATGTATCCCAGTGTATGTGTATGTGGGCTCCTGCTTGTATAGGAGTGTGTGCATGTGTCTGCGTTGCCTTTCAAAAGTCAAACAGCAGGTGTGCCGAGAGCTGTGCCGCATAGCACGATTTGTTCCCAAATAGCAACGATAAGACGTGTAAAAGTTCATGAAGCCAGCATGGCCGCAGGACCTTACATACCCTTACCTTAATTTACCCTACCTTCGTCCTTGCAACCATTTGCACGCGCCAATTAGAGATAATGTTTAATTGGCGCCGCCAAATAAAGATTTATGGCCAAAGTATTAACTAATCGAACCTAGTTCCACTATCATTTGGCTTTAATTGAATTGAACCATAAAAAAGGTCAAATAACTTTCAATATTAGGGGATGCATTTGCATCATAATGTCAAAGGCCTAAGCTAAACCCCAATTAAATTTGAGCGAAAATCAATCCCAAACTGAGCAGCTTACAAACCAAATAAAAAATCGTTCTAATGTGGGCATAAAATGCACAGAAATAAATGTGAGCCTTTTGAATGTTTTTAAAAATATGTTTACCTGAAGAGAAAATGTAAGAAGGCTATAGTCGAAACGGCTCGACTATGAGACACCCTGAACCCTGCAAAAAAAAACGAATACTCTTCTTCTATACACACGTATAAGCGCGCGCTCTGCTAACCAATTTTTCGATTTGCTATCGATAAGATGAGTTATCGAAAAAAAAAATAAATAAATTCGTAACTAACATACGAGTATTCACCAAAGGCTCCCTAGCTTTTGTTGTTTCTGAAATCTCGTCTTTCATACGGATGGAAGGACAGCCGGACAGACGGACAGGGCTATATCAACTTATACATATCAAGAATATATATACTTTATGGGCCCTGCGACGTCTTCTTCTACCTGTTATATACATTTTCACAAAACCGTTATACCCTGAATTCCCATTTTCAATGGGTTCAGGATATAACAAGTAAGAAAGCTCTAGTCGACCCTGCTCGACTACGAGATACTCTGAGCCCTGTAAAAAAATATGATACTTTTCTTCTTTAAGCGCGCGCTCTGCTAACTGCGCAGTTGGTGCCGTGGTTTGGGGGTGGGTTGGGCTGAACTTTGGACGCTTATAACTACATTTCTAGATGAACGATCTTTATGAAACTTTCAGAATATAATAGCACCAAAATGTGTCTATTTGCCAAATTGCAAGTATTTGTATTATGTTTTTTCCAAATTTGGGGATGGGCGAATTTAGGACCGGTTTCCAAAATATAACAAAATCCGAAATTGTATTAAATTAATATCTATATATATGCAGAAGACTTGGAGACTCTAACTTAAAAGATGATAATTTTATAACTGATTATCGATAAATGTTAAAATCGATAACTATGAACCGAACAGGTTATCGATTTTCTGAAATAAATTCATATACCGCGTGCAATACACGGACCTAACAAAAAAAGAATGAAGTCTATAGCTCTTATTGTGGCTGAGAACGACGCGTTCATACATACGGACGGATGGACAGACGGACCGACGGACAGACGGACGAACGGACAGACGGTTCTACCACTCCTCCTTCTGCCTGTTACATACTTTTAACAAAACCATTATACCCTGATTTCCCATTTTCAATGAGCTCAGGTATAAAAAAAAGAAGAATACTTAGCTTGTAAGAACTGAGAGAAATTAAATATGCATTTTTATAGCGTTTCGTGAGTGTAGAAATTGTCGAAATCTATATTAGTATAATATATTAATATAATATAGAGTCATGTGGGAAGTATGGCATATGTTTGATATGTGCCCACATATAGTAAAAGTGAAGTGCATTTGTATGGCAGGCGCACAATTTCATTACCAAATGCAAATGCAGATATTTCGGATAATATACTTCATTGAAAGAAGGAAAGGACAGGCCAAACAAACTTAATCCTTCTGTGCACAAACATACGCTCCATGGGTCACCTATCTCTGCCCCGGCCCCGGCCCCTGCACATGTTTCAGGCTATGCTAGCAGAGGCTGCTAGCTGCTTGGTCGGAAATAGTGGAGTAAACGGAAATCAAATGGAAAACTCATGCGTCGCCCCATAAAAACACTTATCCGAACGCATTTCTATTGTCAGCGGTACTGTCGTCGTGGCTTTTTCTGGGTAAAAACTTTGCTCTGACACTGTGACCGTGTGTGCGGATACGCGCCTTTTGTTTGCTGCCATTGTACGCATAGTTTTTGTCGTTCTTTCACTCCGAGAGCACTGTATTTCTTTTTTATTCTTATTTATATAAATATATATGTTTTTCACTGCCCTAAACTCATTACAAATTGGTGGACAGGGAGTATTAGTTTGGCGTCAATATAAAAAGACATGGCCCGTCCCATAAGTTGCGTATGTAGTCTTGATCAAGATCTAGGTCCTATGTAGGCGTCTATCTGGGAAAGTATACAAGCTGAATATTGGGTGAGTTTACCAAATTAATAACTATTTCATTTCGAAAATGAACCAAGAAATCATGTTTAAATGGTGCTCTGGCCCATATCGACAATTATCTCTTATAAATCAGCAGCTTTGTAAGTGGTGTAGGGTATCGCGTAGTCACATCCTAGTGTTGTTCATTTGTAAGCAACAACAAGAGCAACAGCTCAGTCAGCGACGCCGTTCACTTCATTTGCCTATACGGAAAAGTCAAGGAGTGCTCCACGTTGCTGGCGGCGGCTGCCATTGTTACTGCTGCTGCGGCTTCAGCGGTTGCTGCTGCTGCTGCTTATGGTGCTGCTGCTGCTGCTGCTGCTGGCAGCAGTAAAAGGACCAACTTTTGTCGCTTGGTAATGATGGCATTTTAGCATTGTTGTTATTTCTGTTGTTGTTGCTGTTGTTGTTAAAGTTTTGCACACAAGTTTAAACAAAGCAGCCGCCAGCCACATAAACAGTCGACTGGCGAAGCGTTGTTAGGTCAAACAACAGTAAGAGCAGCTGCAAAAGAAGCTGCGTCTGGGTGCTACCTACTGCCACTACTGAAACTGCTACTACTGCTGCCATTCAAACCGGCAGGCCCCAATGTTGGCACCCACAAAAATAGCGTCGCCTGTCAAACTCAGTTATGGCCGGGCTCTGTTTATTAAGCAACACCCAGCACCCAGCCAATGCCTTGCCCATTCGTTTGTCGTATAATTAATTTTTTTGCACGACATTAGCTCTATATACATATGAACATGTATATATATTTATATAAAGAGCAGCATTCACCGACAACTAATCATAGTTACCCTTTTGGTCTGGCTTGTTCCATCGGCTATTGCCCATATCCGAGCGGGGCATATAATAAAATAAAGTTTTTCGGGAAATGTACAATACGTAGGGATAATTGCATAGCAAAGGTTATGACAGCCATATTTGAATCCGGCAATACATGTGTGCCTGCGAGTGTGTGCGCATTCAGAGTGTTACATCAAGCGTGAATGTGTGTCCGCTACTGATATTGCTTAATTGAAATCATTACACTAAGTCTCATTAACTCGCCAGCCTCATTAAATGCCAAGTTTGCACGCCTCACATCATTTTGCGGTCTAATCAGCTTATGATGAGTCCACCGATTTTGTCGCACATAGCGTCTCAGCGTCCAGTGAACTCAACTAGCAAATGGGAACCAGAACTCGACTGCTGGCAGCTACTGAAAATGAGAGAGTGCAACACAGTAAACAATTTGCCACAATATCATTAGCTCAGCTCCTTTTTTACGTTTGCCATCCTCCTATCCAATTGCACCAAGTAGATGTGGATGCACGCTTGACTGCTTTCCGCGAGTGTTGGGAATCAGAAGTTGACTATCGGATGTCGAACGACGACCGTCGAGCATCGGGCATCGAGCTTCGCGTCGGACATCAGGTCACAAGTGAGCAAGGGGCAAGGTGAAAGTAGCAAACAGCTTCACGAACAGCTACACGCAATCATACAATATTCACATTTCTATTTAACTGAGTGAAATTGAACCTTCTCTATGTAAGAGGTACGCATTACCATAAGGCTCACCAAGCATAAATTAATATTTATTACATAGGAATTGGTATATTGACGGGAATTTCATAAATGTATTATAATAACTAAGCATTCAAATCTGTCTAAGGGAGAGAGAGAGAGAGAGAGAGAGAGAGAGAGAGAGAGAGAGAGATAGAGTTTGAATCGATGAGAATACTTTCAATTAGATGAGAAGTAACTCTTCCTCACTCTAATGTTGCTATCAGCTATTTGCTTCCTTGTTATCGCCCCGCATCAGTACATTTGCTTTTATTAACTGCTTTGCATGACACCAATGTGTTAGCTTAAAGACAACTTAAGTTTACTGGCACGCTTAATTACTGTTCGCATTCTCATTCTGCTTCACACTGGCTTCGACGTTGGACTTTTGTTGAGCCCCCGACTACAGGGCCGACGTGTCGGCCAGAGACCCTGGCGTGACGTCATTAAGCTTCAATTAAAATAGCTAAGGTTTGCATGAGTATTTTTAATTAAAATCCACTTTGTAAATTATGCGTTAAAGGATTCACTCACTGCGTGCCTGACTGGTTCTTGTTGCTTTATTGACGTTTTTTGCGAACTCTAAGCAACAAAAATCTAAAAGAATTCCATTCAAGCTATACCTCAGCATTTCATTAGACTGCATGCGTGTGTCAATTTCAACATAAAAATATATTAACTTTGTAAAGTCTTCGCCTCAACGAGATGCTTACATATGTTTTAATTTCCGATTTTTCTTTAGTTTAAACTAGAAAAGCATCTTATGGTACGTCTGATCGATTGTTTAGCCATTGAAGGGGCGAAGATAAATTTGTTTTCCTCTTGAATATAAAAAGATTTGTGCATCTTCAATTGATATGCAAATATTTAACCCTTCCGACCTAACTGAATTTGACATAGAAGCATGTCATGTATAGGAGAATAAAAAACATTTGCTGGCCCCTTACCGAGGCAGTTATCTCGACAAAGTATATCTCCGGCATGGCGTTCACATTCCTGACAGGCTTGACATTCAACAAACATGTTAAATTCATTGACAGCGAATAAAAATGTTAGTGGGATGCCAGCAAATACTGGGTCCAAATAAATAAGGCGAATGTGAGCAAACAGTTGAGTGTCCATTTTTTACGAGCCGCAAATAAAACTACACGCAAAAGGAAAACATGGCACAGGCAAACAAAACTAAAGGAGATCCGAGCCAAGCTACAGAGGCACGAACCATACACTTGACAGCGCGCCAAGGAACATAATGAAAAGACACATACAACGGACACTAGCTAGACCCAGGCCTGAAGGTGGAGATGTAGTGTTCGGAAGCTAGAGCTGCGAGCTGGGCTGCAAATCGAACGCCACAGAATTGCGTGAGCGGGAGGGCGCTAACCGGCACTCATAGCAGTGGCAGCTAAGTGAAATAGGGCTGCGGGAGTGGCGCTCTTTGAACGCATATTGAATCGTATGAGCACATTATCTACGTGCTTATAGCCCAATTTGATCCCCCGACGATTGCCCAGCTCAGTCCCCAGTTCCCAGTTCTCAGTTCCCAGCTCTCAGCTATGGGCAAACAAGCCTTATTATTATTGTTGTTGTTTGTTTGCCTTTTTTTCGGTATGTTATGTTTTGTTTTGAAAGATTTGTTAGCTTTTCGTTTGGCGGGTTCACAGCTCGACGCCAATTGACATTGATGTTGGCATACACACACTCACCCACAGACAATGTCAGTGCCCTCTTTCGATTTCCGTTCGAGCTTGAATCAAGCATACATATATAAACGGACTTGTATCCTGTAGCTTAGTCTCTTATTGCCATGCCCAAGCCCAAGCCCAAGCCCAAGCCCATGCCTAACACGCACACTAACCCACTACAATGACCGCTGCCAATGTCTGCATTGCGTTCTTTTTTATGTTATGTTTACTGGCTTCCTTACGACTTCCGAGGTCGCCCTAATAACTGATGATTGTGCGATTTCCCCCAAATCGACATGTTGCGGAGACCGCCTCTTGCTTTCTAACCAACTAACGGCTGTCAACGTTTCTGTTGGCATTGATCCCCTAGAGACCTTTTCACTCATAAATGTCTTTCAATCATAATGTTTCAATAAGTCAAAATCGATTACGAACTTCATATGAAATTTATTGCACTCTCGCAAATATGACATTGCCTGCTTGTGTACAATGTTGATGTGGGGCTGCATGAAATCGTGTGCAAATATGTGTTTAAATGTGTGCATACACACATACATACGTGCATACATACATGTGTGAGCATGCTTAATATATGTTTGTAAGCGTGCCGGAAATGCCGAATGTAGAATGCCGGCAGCTTCAAGGGCTAACTGCCACGCGTGTTAACCACATTTTTTGGATCGTTTATCAGGCGGCCCTCCTCCTCGGCTCAGCTTGGCGCAGCTCGATGGGCACGTGCACACAAATGAAATGGCAGAGGGGCGAAGTACTTAAATATTTAGTGAAATGATTGACAGAACAACCATTTGCACAGCCACTTTTGGCCCCTTCACAAATAAATTGAAAGCCGGTTTTTGCACTTGCCCTTGTCTGCATACTAAACATTCCAGCCAACAGACAACAATCCTTTCTAATACGAATTCGCGTTCTGCATCGGAAAATAGGAGCACTCTCCCGACAAATGGAGCCAAATATATAATTTTCCCTCCATCTTAAGCAATATGTAGATCAATGATAGCATTAACACAAATTACGATTCCGACAGTATTTGCTGACACCATTTCAATTAAGGACCTGACCAGCTTCCGCTTGGATGCATTATCGCGCGCATCTAACTGAACAGTTGTGTCCAATGACTCAGTAGCCAATATTAACACACGCATACACACATGCATATCTGTGCATGTATGTGTGACCGACAAAATATTATTTCATGAGTTCCATTAGCGTCTTGACCAGTCA